>JARYGA010018323.1:0-48110 GCA_030545235.1 Helianthus tuberosus | reverse complement strand
TCCAGGGTGAGCTGCGAAAGCTGCAGCCACCGTGTTGAGCAAGTTAGCGAATTGAGCCTGAGTCATGTTAACGCTTCCTCTTCCGCGTCCACTCATTGTCTTCATAGCCAGAAAACACAGTATGAGTGTAATGTTGTAACGTAGCGAGAATAAGACAGAAGAGAGATGTGTATCTATCTAACTAGGCGCACTAGTATGTATAGTAGAGTAGTCAATATAAGATAAACAAGCAAGTAAACACAAGTCCGAGCTACGAGATCTAGTATGTCGAGTCTTGCCCTTGGAGTGTAGTGTCGTCATGAGTCACGGGTTATAGTCTGGTTTTTCTCAAAAAGACCCTTCTTTTTAAAACCAAGTTCACTATAACCAATGGCTCTGATACCAATCTGTCACACCCCCAAATTCCACCTGCGGAGTATCGTCCGCTTGAGGGCGTGACCGACCAGGATCCAGCCACCAATTATACTGAGCATTGGATAATAGTAAGGATGATCACCAACCATAATGGTTAGTAAGCACCATAATTTAAAGTTCAAATGTTTAGGTTCAAATAACAGTTAAGTAAGTAGCGGAAGCATAGGCAAAATAGTTTAAACAAAGTTCATGGTTCAAGTTATTTAGAACCCAACACGCGGGTTTAGACGACCACTACACTTCCCAAGCAGCAGCTCCTCAGTCACTGGTTACCTGCAAAGCATGCAGTAAGGGGTCAACAATAATGCTGAGTGAGTTCACTAGTTGTCCAGTTTTAATTACCAAAAACTTGTTTCACCAGTTAATTTATCCGTTTATACATGCCATGGGGAGCTACCCCAAAAGTTAGCAACTAAACTGTTTTTCCAATACCGAACACTAGGTGACCATTGCGTATCCGCAAGAGAGTGCCCCGATGTCAATGTTCTATCATCATTGACGGATGCCTGAGTACATTAGTTCACGACCGATCCCATACCTTGGCACGGTGTGAGGTTGGTAAGACCTAAATAGCGCTATCAACTAATAACCCGTTCGCCTGGCCCCGGCGACTAATCGGTATTAAGTAGTAGGGACTTTAAGTGATAGAGTTTCGTTTAGTGCCGTTTGTTGCAATCCGTATAAACAGTAATTAACTAAAAGGTTCCCAATAACAAGGGAAGAAAAGTAGGTTGTATCCCTTAAAAAGGGATAGTGTTGTTTTTAGTTCCGTTTCCCAAACCACCGGGAATACATGCTTTAGGTTGTGAACTCACCTTGGGTTGCTCGGTAGATTAATTACCCGGTCTATCACGTTGGTCACCACGTCCTAGTCATGGTTACCGAATATGGGTCAAGTTGGGGTACAAGTAAACACGTATAATCTACACATAACTAACACATAGCATGCACAACATATAATTATCCAACAAGTCATTGGGCCCGTCTAAGTTCTTTAATAGCAACAGTTAGCAGTTAACACGTAGCCCAACTAAACAGTAACAAGCATGTTCAGTGAATACACTTAGGCCCAATAACTAACAGCCCAGTCGAGACCAGGACACTCAGTTGCGAGTCGCAACCGGAGGTTGCGGCTTGTCACGTCTTGGTTACGAGTCGCAACAAGTGTTTCGTCCTGTTACGACTTGGTTACGAGTCGCAACAAGGGTTTCGACTTGTCATGTTGTGGTTGCGAGTCGCAACCGGGCGGTTTCGAGTCGCAACCGATGGTCTTGAGTTGTCATGGTTTGGTTGCGAGTCGCAATCGGAGGTTTCGAGTCGCAACCTTGGAAACGTGCACAAGAAACCTTCTAGAACCTGTTCCAACAGTACTATCCAATAGAATTGAGATTTCATGCAAATTGTGTACTATCTCCAATAAACATGTTTTATTGTCTAAATTCTCACTAAATCAGATCAAACAAGGCATATTTCAAATATTTTTATGACATTCAAAGTGTTCTTCATACATTCAATTATTTCTTATGATCATCATCGGTTAAGCTCATCAAATTCATCAAGAGGGACCTAAAGCATACCGAACTAAGCTTTTGCTACTACAACAAGCACACCATGCATTTCATGAGTAATAACATGTAACATCTCATTCTTTTTATCAAGAACATTCATGTGTATATTCATAAGCAAACAAGCATCTTTAACCCCCATAGTCATTAGTCAAGCAAAACATACATTATCATTAATCAAGCAAAACATACATTATCATCAATCAAGCAAAACATACATTATCATCAATCAAGCAAAACATACATTATCATCAATCAAGCACCTTTGTCCTATGTTTTCATCTATTTGCAAGGAAACACTAACCGGTTGGTGGTCAAAAGTGTGAGGGTATGGAGGATTGGTGAAGGAAGCTTCCGAGTGATGTCAATGAGCTTGAACCGAGGTCCCTTGTTGTCGCCGGTTAGTCCGAGAGAGAGGAGGAGGATGCTTGGTTGAGGATGCTTGGTTAGTGAAGTTCTAGGGTTTTTAGAGAGAGAGAGGGAGAGTGTGTGAGATGAGAGAGGATGAGGTGAAAGAGTGAAAAAGGAGAGTGTGTGAGGGTTAGCCGGTTATATATATCCGAGTGGGTTAGGGGGGGTTTCCGGGTGGGCTAAGGTCACGGCCCAACCGGCCCGAGTATCTTCGAGTCGGGTCCTTTGGGGTCTCGGCCCACTCATATAACCCACATACACTCATATATATAATACATACACATAATTTAATACATGGATCACATAGCACGCCAAAATAATTCATAAACTTTCATTTAATATTATATATATACGCACATACATTCATTTAAGGACGACAGTTGGTTCAGGAAAACCCGAAGTGTCACATTATCCCCAAGTTTTAAGAACTTTCGTCCCGAAAGTTAAAGCAGTCACTGACAAGCTAGTAAAAGTGAGAGCGTTTCAACGAGGTGTCACAATTTCTCTTGATGTTTTGTTAGAAAAAATTGAGAGTCATGATCTGGAATTGCAAAAGCAAAGTAAGATGTGCAGTTCATCACATCATCAGAATGTTGGTCTGTACTACAAAGGCAATTTACCTTCGGTGAAAGCTGATAGTTCACCAAAGACAGCATTCAGTGGTGAGAAGATGAAAGAACCACAAATAACCTCATCGAGTTACAATCCTGGATATCATTCATCTTCAAAAACAAGTCCTGCAGAAGCAGAGGAGATATTGTGCAACATTGCTCTCAAGTTGAAGAATTCTCCTACAATGAGCAACAGTGCAGCTAAGCAGCAAATGAGCTTCCTTGAATATGTTCTGGAATCGTATGAAGGTTTGGTAGCTGGCAAAATTGGAAAATCCGAATTGACCAAAGAAGACTACGACCAGATTGATCTGGAAGAGATGGAACTCATTGACATCCGTTGGTGTTTGGCAAGTTGCATTCGCAGAGCTCAAAGATATATGGAGATTACTGGGAAGCAATCATTGGGCGGTCCATCAACGAAGCTTGGATTTGACAAATCCAAAGTGACCTGCTTCAAATGTAAGCAAAAAGGTCATTTCAAGAGAGAATGCACTAATTCTGCAGCTGGAGGAAATGAACGTCCTTTCAATGATGATTATTATCGAAAGGCGATCTACCACCGAAGCAAAGAAGAGCCGAAAATGATTGAAGATAAACCCAAGTCAAGAGCTTGTGCAGTTTTTCATGAAGATGAAGGATTTGACTGGAGTACAATTTGTCCAGAAGAAGATAGTCTTGATTATCGATTCAAGATTAGAACAAAGGAAGATTCAGAAACTCCGTTAAAGAAACATGATCATTATGCCTTTGTTGCTGAAATAAAAGAGGAAAACCAAGAAGAAAAAGGCACAACTGAGATAAAAGAGAAAACTCGAAAAGAGATTTTGAAAGAGAAGACTGAAAGAGAAAGATTCATTGTGGGGTGCAGAATGGAGAAGATGCAGGAAGAGTATGAAAATGCAGTGAGAAACAAAAGATGGGATAAGAAGGAAGAATGTTTTGTCAACAAACAAGGTGAACCGGTTGTTCCCAGAAGTGACATAGTTCATGATGATGTTCTTCTTGTAATTCCTCGATTCGGCGAATATTATTCAAATGTTGCAAAAGACAAAACATATGTAAAAAGGCTGGATAAAATCATCAGAGATGCTATGACAACAAATCTGAGGAAGAGAAATGAAGAAAGAATGAAGAAGAATATTGAGAATCTGGTGAATGACTTGAAGAAGGTAGCTGAGGAAGTCCAAGTCGAAGCAGTTAAAGAAGAAGATGTGAAGATTGCTGAGGATGTGAAGGTAGAAAAAGTTGAGGAGAATGAAGAGATTGATAAAGCTGTTACTGAAGAACAGTAGGTTGTAGAAGATGAGAAGAAAGTTGAAGGTTTGATGGGAGTGAAGGATGAGAATTTGAAGGTTGCTGGTGATAAACTTGGTGTTGAAAGAAAGCATAATGATGCTGATAAGACAGAAGTTGCAGCAAACACCGAGGTGCCAATCACTGAGGTAATTTCTGATTCTGAAATCTTAAAAACTGTTGAACAGTGCAAGAAATACATGGAAACGTGCAGTGCTTGTACTGAAAAAGATGAAAGATTCAGAACAAGAGATCTTGAGTTTACTAAAATCGAAGAAGTTTTTAAAAGTAAATACAAAGAAATGTTAGAAAATGAAAAAGTTTTAAAAGATAATAATGAAACGCTTTCAGAAAAATGTAAAAAGTTAGAAAAAGAGAATGAAGTTTTGAAAGAAAATGTTTCTAAAATAACAGAAGAATGTTCTCAAAAAGAAAATATTTGCCAAGAAATAAAAAAGGAATATGATTCAATAAAATTGGCTTATCACATTACAAAGGAATCATATGAAAAAGTAAAAAGTGAAATGAAACTTATTCAATCAAGATTGAAATACTGTTCTGAAACATCAAAGGAACTAAAACGAATGTATGAAATAAAACAACAAGTTGTGAATTCTTATATTGAAGATGTTGCTAAACTTAAGCGTAAGATTGCTGATTTAGAACAGGATACCAACAAGTTAAAAAGTTATCACGCGTCATCATATGTGCTTGAACGTATTTTCAACATAAAACCGGATGGGAAAGATTCTGAGCAAAACACGAAAGGTATTGGCTCAGAATTTCTTCAAGTTCCACCACCGGAAAAGTTTGTGTTTTATGATGATGAAAAGGTCGAAAAAGCTTTCAACACGGTAGATCAATTGCCAGACAACATTGACGTAACCTATTCCAAATCTGATGATTCTAGTGATTCAGATGTGGTAGGTAAGGTCGTTGAAAGTGTGTTGAAAGAAGAGTCGGTTGATACAGGTAAATCTGAATCACAGGATGAAAATGAAGGTAATTTTCATGATGGATATCTGAAAAGCACAAAATCTGAGAAAAATTTGAATGATGATTCAAAAGGATTGGTTTACACCATGATTGGATCGGACAAATTATTCTTAGATGTTGTATTCTCAATTCAGAATGTGATTTCAGAGAAAGTTGACAAAGTTTTCAAGATGGTTGAGATTGACAAATATGAGATTTCAAAGTTTGCTGGTAAAGGTCATTAAACTTTTTATAACAAACCTGGTTTCAAGAAGAAAAATATGAAGGATGGGTTGGGTTATAAAAGGAAACAGAACTGGAAAAGAAATGAAACACCGAATTATCAGGCAAAAATGAGTTTTGTTCAAGGAAAAAGTTTAACAGAAGAGAAAGAACTCAAATTTGGATGACAGTCTAATGATGAGTTTCATGCTCAGAAAAAGCAACAACATCAGGTCAAAGATGTGTCCAAGAGAACATATTTCAAATGTGATCAAATTGGACATATTACACGAAAGTGTCCAAATCTGAAACCTGTCGATGTTGACAAAAAGCAGTCTGGTGATGTTCAAGAACAGAAATTTGAGAATGTGAAATAAAGGTCAACCAGATTTGATTCGAAACAAACTTGGAGGTACAATACAAACAAGTCTGCTTCAAATCAAAATTGGAAATCAAACCCGAATAGGTTCGCTTCAAGACAGACCTGGAATTCTCACATACCCAGATTAAGAACAACACAAAATTGCAAAACAACTGTTGATGCAACAAAACCAAACGAGTTTTGGAAATCAAATGTTGCTCAGAAACAAAATGTTCAAAAAGAGTCACATTTTTACAAACGAGGTACTCCTAAAGGTCAAAATTGGAGTGTTAAGAAACAAGTGACTTTGATAAAAGATGAGAAAGTTGAAATTAAAGTTGAAAAAGTGTTTGATGATAAAGATTTTCCGAAATTGAATGATACATATTGTGTTGAAATGCCTAAGGTCCAACAGACCTGGGCTAAATTGTTCAAGTGATTAAGTAGTTTGAATGTGCAGGTGCTCAACAAAATCAAAGATTGTGAGAATGGAAGTTGGAGCAGCCTGGCACAACGAGAGGAGGAAGAGGCTGCTGGACCCTGTGTTGGGTGAAAACAGGGAGTTAGTTTGTTTGTTTTCTGTAAATAAATAAACAATATTTCAAAAACCCTAAAAATTGAAAAAACTTTGAAAAACCCAAAATATGTTTTTATTTAAAAAAAAAATTATTTGAATATGCCGAAACCCTCACGGCGGAACAAACATGATTACTTTCACAAGATTGAAAAATGGTTTTCAAACTGACGAAAATCAATGGGTTGTAAATCATGGGGGTACTTTTGCAGAAAATATAATGTGTTGCAAAACAGAGCACGAAAAGCAGAAAATGGATAGCGAGACAAAGCTATCAGTGTCGGTTTGTCAAATTTTCTTTAAATGGTTTTGCATTTTAGGGGGAGTATTATTGTTTGAAAATACAAAAACATTTGAAAATTTGAAAATGACAAAAACATGATAAAAAACCTATTGGCAAAAAGACAAAAACATTAAAAATGAAAAATTGAGTTTTTGCGTGAAAAGAGGAAATGATAGTACATCAGTAGACAATCACAGTATGCTAAAGAATTGGAAAGTCAAAATGTGTTAAACGATCTCACCGTGGATGTGTCGGTAGATTTTTATACATTTAGTAAATTTTTTCGGGATATAAACATAAATTCAAACTTGCTTATTTCATGGGGAACACTACTTGGATATATAGGTAACCCCTGAAATCTTGTTTGAAGGACCCCTTTTTCTGAGATACTAGGTCTTTATACTTAGTGATATCTGGGGTATTATCCCGGGACTTCTGATTTTGCGGAAGCAATGGCCTAGTCCCCGTATAATACTTTATGCATGCTTGAAATATAGCAATCGCCCTCAGCATAAAAAATGATGAAACATTGAAAAATGATAATCATGTGCTGTTGAAGAAAAGATCATCTAAAGGGACACACCAAAAGTCGAAGCCGTCATCTCTCTGCTGAACGGAAGTTCTGACCTGAGCTCTCACGGTTCTTCGCAATTTAACCCCTTACAAATATCATCTAGGTATACTCACCTGTAAGACTGAATATTGGGATCTGGATACGGGAGTATATTCAAGAGGTGGGACACAGGTATGAGTTTAAGTTCTTAATACACCTAATTCGTATCCTGAATCAGTTGAAGTCTGTATGAAAATTTTAGTGGATCAGTATATCGACAATCTAAGTGAATTGTTTAATTCTTAATGTGAAAAAAAGTTTAATGGTACTTGCGACTTGTCAGAAACTGATATGATCCTCTAACGCAAACTCAAACAAAAATAGTGTATGTAAATATGTTTGTAAATATTTCTTTATTGCTTTACATTTCAGAAAATCACAAAAAGATTTTGATTTCTGCTTTATTTTCGACAACCGATGTCTGAGTGCTGAGTTTCAAAATCTAAGTATGTTGATTGTGTTTCTAAAAATAAAACAAGTTCATTAATTTGAAACTTGAAGTTTTTTAAAATCAAAAATAAAAAACAGTTTGTGATATCTCCAAGGTCATTAGATTGGACTTGGATGATTAACTGTGAGGGATTTGGATGCTTATATTGTTAAAGAGCCAGTTTCCGATTCGTTTATCTGAAACTGACAAATTCTAGAAGTTTGTTGATAGGGGAATGGTTTAGAAAGTTTGATTTGAAAACATTATACTTATAAATGTATGAGTGTTGCAGATAATGTACCAGACTACGATCCCGGAAGCTGAGTCTAAGGGGGAGTCTGAAGACGAGCTCAAAGCTAGGGGAGCTTGTAACCGAAAAGCTAGGTGACGATCCCTAAAGCACGGAAGCTTGATGAAAGGGGGAGCCTGAAGACTTGAAGAAAGATTGATAGGATGCTTACAGTGTTAGAGCAAGAGACAGAGTTTGAAGACTGATCAAGACTGAAGATGTGTCACGATAAAGACTCGACACTGAAGACTTTGTCAACATCCAAGGGGGAGTCTGTTAGTGCAATATGTCTATTGACTTCGTCTTGTATCGAGTCATATAATGAGATAGGATAGGATAACCAGTGCTCGAGTTGCTAGAAACTGTTTTTAGTGAGTTTTATAGTAATTTCGCTTGAAACTGTCATGGGCCAGTTCAAACGAAATTAACCTTGTTAATTTCGCTTGAATGTGCCTTGTCCATTTCAAACGAAATCACTAGTACTATATATAGGGGAGCTTGGTTATTCATTTGTAACGGAATCAGGGTCTTGTGTTCGGTAATGAAGTGCTGCCGAATCGTCTCCAGGTGCTGTAATTCTATCAGATTAATACAAGAGACATTTATAATTACATCGAGCGTCCGTTTCATTGATTCCGCCTTTGATTCGGATAAACAACTCTTCTAATCGACTCAGTCAGGTCGTACAACGATCCTACATGAATAACACATGTTTCTATTAAACTTCTCTTGGAAACATCATCCTGAATAGATATCCTATTCAGGTTTTATCAGATATATGCAACCGTCATTTCCTACGCGTTTGTTGCATATTACTACTTGTGCAATTAAATTTAAAAGTGTGCACCTGATAATGCTTGCCCTAACGGGCTTCTCTTACCGTTAACTTTGTTCGCGATCATCACGCTATTTAGGTCCTTAATGAGTATGCTCTGCATGTCATACCTCGGACCGTTCCACAGTCATATCCACAATTCGTTCAACTCTCGGCATCTTCAGATACGAGTGTCCTTCAACTAAACATTTACATAAGTTAGTAATTTCGACATTAATAAACGCTCGTATTGTAATACGAGGCTTTTACTGTACGTGTCAACGCACGTGATTTCGTTAACTATACCAATCATTTTCATTGGGGTAACGTGTATTACACAATAACCCTATGTGTTTTTCACAACACTTTAATCATACTTAAACCATTAACATACTTGTACTTACCGGATTTGCGATCAAGCCTCGAACCGAACACTTTATTCTTTTTAACCTTAAGCTCTGATTACCAACTTGTAACACCCTTACTTGAATTATACAATATTTTGTATAAGTTTCGTATAAAAACGTGTTTATACGATTACACATAAATATGAAAATACGAGTTTATTAAAACTATTTTAAGATTTAAGATATTTCAACATCATGTGTTTATAACTGTAACGCCCAACGTCCCTAAACTTTAGACACTTGGCAAGATCAGTCCCTGAACTTCTATTAATTGTCAGTTTTAGTCCCTGTAGTTATGAGATGTTAATACTTTGATACCTTTGGTATGAATCTTATTGATATTGATGCTTGATTCTTTATTCTAGATGCTTGATTCTTGACACTTAAACTATGAGACTTAATACATAATCTAGACACTTGACTCTTGATGCTTAATCTAGACACTTGATTCTTGGTGATTAAACTAGATACTTGATCCTTGATACTATGGATTCTTTATGTGGATTTTTGATACTTGATACTTGGACTCTTGATTCTTGATGCTTGAGAAACTATGATTCTTGACTCTTGGAATGTATTTGAGGCTTGACTCCTTAGACTCGTGAAACTTGATTCTTGGTTGAACGAGAGACTGGAGCCTTGTCACTGGCGGAATCTATGAAACATGGAAACTTTTGTGCTATAATGTAATCTAGTTCTAAGATACTTTACCTAAACTATACGCAACGCAACGCTTAACCTAACATGCAAAACGAATCCAAGACAGGAACACGGAAAGAATGGATTGGCCAGAGTGGCCACCCGATCGGATGACCACTAGATCGGATGACCAACCGATCGGATGACCACCCGATCGGATGACCACCCTATCCACTTTGCACCACCTTAATACCCTCTCTCACTATAAATAGACCTGTCACATCACCATTTTGAGTGATGTGACAGCTCTGCTCGACCAGAAACGTGCACTCTTCATTCCTTCATTTTCTTGCTGATTTCGGTACCTTTTAGGCTAGATTCTTGTACTTTCTTGATCTACACATCCTTCTCTACGTGATTCTCACTTGAAATCACACTTTTCACCGTGAAAACTCTCAGATCTGAGATCTTAAGGATGACGTCATCATGGTGGTTGGTACGAACTGACATATGAGGTCATTCTTGGTGAGATCTAGCTAAGATCTAAGGGATTCCATGTATATATTACTAAATCTAACCTAAATCTAAGCTAAATCTGGACTTTTCCCTATAAAACTTGAATATCTTCATTTTTTTCTCAAACTTTTATTTTAATCGGTGGAAACCGGGTCTAAACTAACTGTAGATCTGATAAATAGTCTAGATTTGGTGTTGATCTGAACCCCGTACTGGAAAAGACGAGCAAAGCACGGATTCCGACATAAACCCGTCAGAGACATACGACTGATCGGGCAGGGGTGGTTCCCACCGATCAGAACGGTTGTAAGCTAATAGGTTTACCGTTGTCTCAATACGTGTCGTACCGTCACCATTAAACTATAAAATTAGAATGGTAAACAAGAACAAGGGTCGCCCGATCGAGCGGCAATTCGACCGGACAGCCGTCCAATCAGGTGACACTTGCCTTTTGTCCTGAAACTTGAAACTTTTCAAATACTTAGAAACTTATACAGAGGCTTGGAAACATTGGGAACCTTGATGAAGTGACAGCCCGATCGGACAGCCGTCCGATCGAGGTGACACCCGATTGAGATGACCAAATCAATAAACGCATCCGGATCGAGTGGCAATCTGATCGGACGGCCACCCTATTTCACTCACTTATGGATTTCCCTCAAGTGGCAACCCGATCGGATGACCATCCGATCGGGCAGCTATCTGTCTCCTCACACACAAGTCACCCGACCGACTGGCAATCCGATTGGATTGCCATCCGATCGGACAACCATCCGATCCAGTGACCAACTTGACACTTTGAGTAACCTCGTTATTCTGCCCAACTCTTATCCTTTTGTAATCTAATCAGGCTGATTCTAAAAAGAGTTCCCTTTGAACCAATAGGAGTTTATACTGTTTAGCAATCATTGTGAGTATACTCGATTCCCCTTTTACTTTAAACTTTTGGGGTGTAACATGTATTCTATGAAACTTAAACTTGAATCTTTGAAACTTATACTCTATCCTATGTGAACATGAAACTTGTGATTCTTGATTCTTGACTCTTTATGCTACGTGACGTTTAATCCAGAGTATGTAGTTCCACCTTAACAATAGTAGCGCTATAGGAGTAATGCACCTCCCCGTTAGTCTTTGGGGTATTGTTAGGAGGAGACATATAACCTCCCGCTAAACTTTGGGAAAGGCACTTACGCATTGGAAACTTGGGCTATCACTGTGTGGACTGCGACACTAGCACGGCTGAAACTATTTTATTGCTTATACTATGGATATGAGTTGTTTTAAATCTATTATTCTATTATCAAACTTGTATACTCGCCAATACTTTTGTATTGATATTTTAATAGATGTTGCAGGCTGATAGGATGCTTTGGAATGCATGGAATCCAGCTAGGAGATGCTTAGAAACGTCACCTAGTTAATTTAGAATCTTTTGAACAATTTGAACAATATTCGTTATGGTTTGTATTGAATACTTGTTTTAGTCATGTATGCTATTAGACAATGCTATGATGAATATGGTCTAACTTCTATTGAAACAAATAGTGTTATGGAATCTCATGAGCAATCTGAACGCTTAGTGCTCGCACCCCGATGTTTCCGCCATCGGTTGGGGTGTGACAGATTGGTATCAGAGCCATAACTATAGAGAATTAGGATAAGTAGGAATGCTTGCCCTAGTCTATAGTTCTAGGAATCTTGACTCTTTTTTGTTGTTTAAGAGTTATGTATTCTACCGTATCTGCTTCCTAGCAGCACTTGTTTCTATTAAACTTACATGCCTTTCCTAAGGCTAACACATTATACACTTGATGCTTTGAAAACACTGTTCACTGGTGTTTGTATTTTGCACGAGATTTGCCCTCAAGACAGGAGTGACATCCAAACCTTGATGGAAAATCTCCATATTATTCTAGTAGGTATCACCTGCGGATGAGTACCAATGCTGTTAGGGTACGATGTTGTCAAGTTAGAGGTGAAACATAGATCTTGATAACTAGTCCCACTCCTTGAATTTTCATGTCTCGCCAAAGTCTCGAAACTTCCTATCAATTGAGTACGAGAAATGACCAAAAGGACGAATATCGTAGGCCTAACATCGATGACGTATTTGCCTAAGTAAGTCAAGACACGCTACCTCAATTCGAAAGGGGTTCGAATCACTTTGGTTAGTCACCGTTCCTCTACCCGGAACACTCTATGTTTTACGAGCCTATCTTTTATGCTATCTCGATTTTATGAGTGGTTTAAACCCTATTCTTCGTTTATATTGACTCTTTGTCTGTTATGAGACTTTTACACGAATCACACGTTGTCCGCAATCTAAGACGTAAATTCTAATCTCAGATCGAACTAAATTTATGAGGCTTTATTCTATGTGTAATCTAAGTGATAATCTGATTATAAGACACTAGATGTAACATGGCATGGAATGCGAGGGGAAAGTGACGTGTCCGAAACATGGTGGATACGCCGCTGGTACTTACTATATATAAGTGTTTATGGCCTGTTACCAACTTTCGTACCGAGTGCCATGCGAAATTTAGTGTCTGATGTGGGATTCTAAAGCTATGGAAGGTCTATTTGTGTATTCTATGAGAAACTTATGTGAAAACTATCATGTACTCTAGTGAAATCTATGTGTAAGCTACGTATGTGTGATGGAGAAACAAAATACGAAATATAACCTAGCGCCGAAGATGAGGGGGGAGAGTGGCATGTCCGAAGTGTAATGGATACGCCGCTGGTACTTCCTATATATAAGCGTTTCTGGCATGCTACCAAACCTTCGTACCACGCGCTAAGTGAAATTCGTGGTTTTGTAGGCTCGGGTTGAGTGATTGAATCTACCTTGTTGATCCATGTGGTTGAATCTATCTGGTTAATCTATGTCTTGAAAAGTGGTGAAATCGAAAGCGGTGGTTAACGAGGCATGACACCGACGACGAGACGGACGTGGCATGATTGAAGCATGGTGGATACGCCGCTGGTACTTCCTATATATAAGTGCTTCCGTCATGCTGCCGAACTTTCGTAACACGTGCCATGCAGGATTTCGTTGTTTGTGGATTGTTAGCACAAATCAATGTGAAACTATGTGAATCTATTGAATCTATTGGAATCTATTTAATCTATGGGAGTCTATTGAATCTATTAGAATCTATTTGAAATCTACGTGAATCTATTTGAATCTATTGTAAACTATGCGAATCTGTGATGATGATGATGATGAGTGTGTACTACGACACATAACATGACACCTAGTACGAGGTGGAAGCGATGTGCCCGAAGCGTGGTGGATACGCCACTGGTACTTCCTATATATAAGCGTTTCTGACATGTTGCCAAGCTTCGTACAATGTGCCATGCGAAGGTCGTGGGTTTTGTGGTATTGAAATCTATGTGAAACTTGAATCTCGATCTTGTGAATCTTGTTGAGTTTTTAGTCTGATGTGTGTGAATCTATATTGTGAGGCTTCGTGAATTTAGACTTATACAATCCTCTTATTAGATCTTTAGGATTTCTTCTCGAAAGCTATCCGACACTCTCAGGAAATCCAGGGAGAAGTCTCAGAAAAAGATGATGTCGTTCATGGCCGACCAGATTGCTCGAGTCGTGCCAAAGATCGTCTCTGAGCTCCAAGGATCAAGCACTCCTCCATCCTCTGTGGACTCAAAGGCCGAGAAGCAAAAGCCTACTAAGTTCAACTATAAGCATTTCATCTCTTGCAACCCTAAGTCTTTCACGGGCAGTGATGGGGTGCCTGCTATGCTCGTGTGGTTCGACAGCATCGAGGTTACCTTCATTAACAGCGAATGCCCATACCACTTAAAGACTCGGAGTGCAACGGGGATGTTTCAAGGCAGAGCGTTGGAGTGGTGGTCGAATGAGAGAAACATCCATTCAAATGAATAAGCTTATGCTCTTCCATGGGCTGAGGTGCGAGAACTCATGATGCTCGAGTTCTGCCCTCCTCATGAACAATTGAAGCTTGAAGAAGAATTTTGGCATCTGAAGCAGGTTGGTGATGATAACCTGGCTTATACTACCAGATTCAAGCTGCTAAGTCTTATCGTTCCTCACTTGGTTTCGACTCCTAAGCGAATGATAACCAATTACATCAATGGTCTACCTCCTGCTATGCGTGATTCTATTGAAGCAGCTCAACTGGAAACTATCGAAGAAGTCTATCGTTTGGCAGCAAGTTTGAACAACAATTGTGTGCGTGATAAACAGTTTGCTACTCCTGCTCCTTCCAAGTCTGCAAATCAAGTTACCCAGCAGCTAGGCGGCAGCAAGAACAAGAGAAGGAAATCTCAGGGTTCCGGATGTAATGCTATTACTCCTGCTGCAAACCCTGCTGCTAAACCTGCTCCTACTATTGCTGCTGCTAACCCTGCGGCCCCTGAAGCTAATAAACAATACACTGGGTCTCATCCCAGGTGTGCAACTTGCAACTACCATCATCCTGCTGCTTCTGCTTGTCGTCTGTGCACCAACTGTAATCGCTATGGTCACACGACTCCTTATTGTCGTCAAACTAACCCGGCCCCACAAGCTCAACAAGCCCCAGCTCAGGCAGCTTTACCAGCGCCTCCAGCTCCTTTGCAGAACCCAAGGCCAGTCAACGCTGTTCGTGCATGCTACAAGTGTGGAGATACTAACCACCTCCGTAACCAGTGTCCTCAGCTGAACCAGGACCAGCAGCCAGCCGCTCGTGGACGAGCGTTCAACCTTAATGCAAATCAGGCTCGCAATGATAACGACGTTGTCAATGGTATGTTCCTCATAAATAACCTTTACGATTCGATTCTATTTGATACTGGTGCCGATAAAAGCTTTGTGTCCGTGGAATTTGAGTCTTTGATAAAATGTACACGCTCTAAGTTATCTGAGTCGTTCTCTGTTGAGGTCGCTAATGGTAAGTCGATTCTTGTGAATTCTATCATACGTGATTGTTCCTTGATTCTTAAAGATCACGTCTTCTCTATTGATCTTATACCCATGCGGTTGGGTAGTTTTGATGTAATCATCGGCATGGATTAGTTGCGTAAGAACCATGCCAAAATTGTGTGTCATGAGAAACTTGTTCGTCTTCCTCTTCCCTCTGGTGATACTTTGATCATCTATGGAGAACGACCTTCAAAGGGACTGAGGTTGATTTCATGCACACAAGCGAGCAGAAGCTTACGTAAACAGAACCCTGCTTTCTTGGCCCACGTGGTGGAACAAAAGGGCAAGGGGAAGAACATAAGTGACGCTCCAGTGGTGTGTGACTTCACTGATGTCTTTCCTGAAGATCTTCCTGGTCTTCCTCCTCCCAGATCCGTTGACTTTCGTATTGATCTCGTACCTGGTGCGACTCCTGTAGCCAGGGCTCCTTACCGTCTTGCACCTTCTGAGATGCAAGAGTTATCTAGTCAGCTGCAGGAATTACTCGATAAGGGTTTTATTCGTCCAAGTACCTCCCCGTGGGGTGCTCCCATTTTATTCGTCAAGAAGAAGGATGGTTCCTTCCGTATGTGTATCGACTATCATGAACTGAATAAGCTTACCGTGAAGAATCGTTATCCGCTCCCTCATATCGATGACCTATTTGATCAATTACAAGGCGCGTTCTGCTTCTCTAAGATTGACCTTCGATCTGGATATCATCAACTACGTGTCCTCGAAGATGATATTCCTAAGACTGCGTTTCGTATTCGATATGGGCATTACGAGTTCGTAGTTATGCCTTTTGGCTTGACCAACGCACCTGCAGTGTTCATGGACCTTATGAACCGTGTTTGTAAACCCTATTTAGATCGTTTTGTGATAGTCTTTATTGATGATATTCTTATTTATTCTAAGTCTAAAGATGATCATGCTCGCCATTTACGTCTTATGCATGAACTCTTACGTGGTGAACGTCTGTATGCTAAATTTTCTAAGTGTGAGTTTTGGATTGATGAAGTACAATTTCTTGGTCATATTGTTAGTAGTCAGGGTATTCATGTTGACCCTTCTAAGATTGAGGCAGTGAAGAATTGGTGTACGCCTAAATCCGTGTCCGAGATTCGTTCTTTTCTAGGACTGGCGGGTTATTACCGCCGATTCATCGCGGATTTTTCTAAAATCGTTGTTCCTCTTACTACGCTAACCCAAAAGGAGAAACCTTTTGTTTGGGGTCCCAAACAAGAGGAATCCTTTCAAACTCTTAAGGACCTTTTGTGTAATGCTCCTGTGTTAACTCTACCTGATGGAAATGATGATTTTGTGGTATATTGTGATGCCTCGAACCGTGGATTGGGCTGTGTGCTCATGCAGTGAGACAAGGTTATTGCTTATGCCTCTCATCAGCTCAAAGTACATGAGAAAAACTACACTACTCACGATCTGGAGCTTGGTGCGGTTATTTTTGTGTTAAAGATCTGGCGACACTACCTTTATGGTACAAAGTGTGTGGTCTTCACCGACCATAGGAGCCTTCAACATATCTTTGACCAGAAAGAGCTGAACATGAGACAGAGACGTTGGGTGGAATTTCTTAACGACTACGACTGCGAAATTCGCTATCATCCTGGCAAGGCAAATGTAGTAGCCAACGCCCTTAGTCGTAAGACCCATTTCAAGGCTATTCGTGTCTCTAATGATCTGCATGCTTATATTCGTGAAGCTCAATTTTCGTCAGCAAATGAAGGTAGCCTAACTGTTGAAGTTAATGGCGCTAATGTGAATCAACTCGAAACTAAATCTGATGGTCTTCAGTATTATCTAAATCACATCTGGGTTCCAGATCGCGATAATCTTTGTGAGCTCATTATAACTGAGGTTCACAAATCCCGTTACTCTATCCATCCAGGTGCCGATAAGATGTACCAGGATCTGCGTACGACTTATTGGTGGCCTGGCATGAAGAGGGACATTGTTGTATATGTGTCTAAGTGCCTTACTTGCCTAAAGGTAAAGGCTGAACACCAGCGTCCTTCTGGACTCTTAGAACAACCCAAAATCCCTATCTAGAAATGGGATAGCATTGCTATGGACTTTATTACCAAACTACCCCGTACCTCTAAAGGCCACGATAGTATCTGGGTGATTATTGATCGTTTGACCAAATCAACCCACTTTCTTCCTATTCATGAGGATTACAGAGTGGAGAAACTTGCTCGAGTCTATACTGATGAGATTATATGCCGTCATGGCATACCTCTTGACATAATCTCGGACCGTGATGGTCGTTTTACTTCGCGTCTTTGGCAAACGTTTCAGTCCGCTATGGGTTCGCACCTGAATCTTAGCACGGCCTTCCATCCTCAGACGGATGGTCAGACCAAGCGTACTATTCAAACCCTAGAGGATATGCTCCGTTCTTGTGTCATTGACTTTGTGGTAACTGGGATGTACATTTTCCATTGATTGAGTTCTTGTACAACAACAGCTATCATTCCAGTATTCAGATGGCCCCTTTCGAAGCTTTATATGGGCGAAAATGCCGATCTCCTCTCAGCAAGCATGAGGTTGGGGAAAAGCAGTTCACTGGCCCTGAGATTGTTCAAGAGACAACGGATAAGATTCTTCAAATCCATGATAACTTGATCAAGGCTAGGAGCAGACAAAAGAGCTATGCTGATAATAGGGGGAAGCCTCTGGAATTTGCTGTTGGTGACCGAGTCCTTCTCAAGGTATCTCCCTGGAAGGGAGTAGTTCATTTTGGAAAGAAGGGAAAGCTTGCTCCTCGCTATATGGGTCCTTTCTTGATACTCGAAAGGATTGGCAAGGTAGGATACAAACTCGACTTGCCACAAGAACTAAACAACGTGCATCCAGTGTTCCACGTATCGAATCTACGTAAATGCCTAGCCGACAAGGGACTGCAGGTTCCCCTCGAAGACTTGCAAATAAATGAAGCTGTTCAGTTTGTGGAGAAACCGGTCAAAATTATGGATCAAACTGGCAAGCGTCTGAGGCGCAGCAAAATTCCCATTGTTAAGGTTCGATGGGAAGGAAAGCGGGGCGCCGAATTCACTTGGGAATTGAAAAGTGATATGAAGGCCAAGTACCCACATCTCTTCGAGCAGTCTTCTTCTAAGATTTCGGGGACGAAATCTCCTAAAGGAGGGGAGACTGTAACGCCCAGCGTCCCTGAACTTTAGACACTTGGCAAGATCAGTCCCTGAACTTCTATTAATTATCAGTTTTAGTCCCTGTAGTTATGAGATGTTAATACTTTGATACCTTTGGTATGAATCTTATTGATATTGATGCTTGATTCTTTATTCTAGATGCTTGATTCTTGACACTTAAACTATGAGACTTGATACATAATCTAGATACTTGATTCTTGATGCTTAATCTAGACACTTGATTCTTGGTGATTAAACTAGATACTTGATCCTTGATACTATGGATTCTTTATGTGGATTTTTGATACTTGATACTTGGACTCTTGATTCTTGATGCTTGAGAAACTATGATTCTTGACTCTTGGAACGTATTTGGGGCTTGACTCCTTAGACTCGTGAAACTTGATTCTTGGTTGAACGAGAGACTGGAGGCTTGTCACTAGCGGAATCTATGAAACTTGGAAACTTTTGTGTTATAATGTAATCTAGTTCTAAGATACTTTACCTAAACTATACGCAATACAACGCTTAACGTAACACGCAAAACGAATCCAAGATAGGAACGCGGAAAGAATGGATTGGCCAGAGTGGCCACCCGATCGGATTGCCACCCGATCGGATGACTACCCGATCGGATGACCAGCCGATCGGATGACCACCCAATCGGATGACTACCCTATCCACTTTGCACCGCCTTAATACCCTCTCTCACTATAAATAGTGTTGGTGCATTCATCTGTCGTCTTCGTCTTATGTCGAGTCTCGGGTTCGTTGCGAAGTTGTTCAAGCATGATGTCATGATGACATCATCAAAGTGACATCATCAATGACATCACCTTACAAGAAGACAAAAGCATTTGTGTTATGTTAGATAGTGATTTCGTTTATATTTCATGATTCTGATTTCCCTCATATGTCAAACACATGATTTCGTTCATGTGTCAAAGTTGATTTCGCTTATTTGGCATGTGGGTGGTTTCGCTTATGTGTCAGGTCCGTAGGAGCGAAATCATGTTGCCTATAAATAGGTCATTTGAGCGAAATCACACATATAGTTCGAGGTGTGTTATTCCGGTGAGCCACGAAGTGCTGCCAAAGTGTTGATTTGATTGTAAACGTCATTCAAATTAATAGAATCAACATATTAAAGTGAATTCTCGCTGAATTGAATCTGATTTGTCTGTTTCCGCCGTTCAAATCAGTAATAGCTCTTCTAATCGACTCGTTTAGGTCCGAATTCGATCCTACAATTGGTATCAGAGCAGGTTAAGAAGAGTTCTACACAATTCAGCTGATAATTCTGTTTCTACACTATTATTTTCTGAAAATTAAAACTTTTTACGGTCAGAATCGGTTCAAACTTTCACAGTGTGCTCGGAATTAGCAATTAACAAACCCTTGAAAATTTCAAAGCTAAAATCGACCTAGAACTTAGGATTTTCAAGGTTTCGCTTTTATGGACTCGTGAAAATGATGATGTCATCAGCTAGTTTGTCTTGATTTCGCTTATTGATACAACATAATTTCGCTCATCTATACAACTTCAGTGGTTTCGCTTTAGTGACAACAATTAGTTTCGCTTCTGTGACAACTTAAGGTTTCGCTTTTGTGTCAAATAGGGTCTCGTTCTTGTGAAACTTTGTCATCGAACAGGATAATCACGTGAATTGTTGTCAGTAGTTGGGAAAAGTATCTTGTGTCTTGTGTCAGTTTGCACGAAGTTGTAGTTATTGTCAAGAATTGCATGTGAATTTAATAGAGTTGTCGGCCATTTATGTGCATGTGAATTGAGATTAGGATCAAATAGTTTGAACATCACCGACCCATATGCTTTGACTAAAGGAATTGTCAGGAAGCTTATATTGATCGGCCCAATGAGATAATTGTTGCAAGAATTGTTGTCAGCCATTTTTAAACATTGGCCCAATCATCTTATCTTGTTACTTGTTATTGTCGGTTCAATGGACTTTGAGGTCCAATCAATTTGTTTTGAGTATTAATATTGATCGGCCCATGTGACTTGAAATTATCGGATATCACGTGAACAAGTGTCGGATTACATATATTGATCAGCCCAATAAATTGATTCAAGTGCAGTCCACGTGAATTGTTGAAGTTGTTCGGCCCAATCACAGTCAAGTGCAGCTCACTTTATATTCGGAACAAGTGAAAGTGTGTTTTTGTGAGAAATTTTGTCGGGATAGTTTAAAAGATGGCAAAGGTCTTTGATGAAAAAGAAAACAATGATCTTAAAAAGTTAAATGATTGGTATCGAGGATATTTCAGTAGTTCTTATCAGAAATTACCCAAAGAGGTTTGGAGTAACCGGTTCGAATGTTTTCTGTGTAAGAAAGATGAAAAGTTGGATGATTTGGAGAAGCGTTTTGATCGTTTGATTGACTATTTGAAGGAAAATCAAATAGTAATAACAGAAGCTGATATGGTATCAAAGTTTGCTAATGGATTACCAGCTGAATGGGATGATTGTTTGAAAAAATTGAGAGAAAATTCTAGTTTTTCAAAATTATCTTTTGAGTAAATTCATCAGTAAACTTAAAAATCACAATTATGAAATTTATCAAAAGAAGAGAGATGTGATGGATAAAATAAAAATGAATTTAGATGAGTTGAATTTAGACTTGATAAATGAAATAAACAAAAGAATCAATGTTTGTTGGGCAGCAAAAAGAAATTTGATATATGATATGAAAAGGGGTTGTTATATTGATGATAATGAAAATCCTCTTGATTTCGTTACAATCTTTTGTGCAGGAACATACAAGATAGAGAAAGAACAAGCTCCAAAGAATGAAGTGTGACACCCCAGGAAAACCGGGAACACCATACAACTTAACTAGCTTCCTCAGTGAGTGCTTACCAAATTTCAGGACGAAATTTCTTTCAACTTGGGGATGATGTGACAACTCGAAAATTAGAACCTCTCGTTGTACGCTTGAACGCTAAGTGACTAACTAACTTGATGATTTAATGAATGATATATGTGAACTTATATGATTATGTGTGTGCTTGTATGTATGCGTATATTTATATATGAACCGAGACACAAGAACCCGACTCGAGACCATGCGGTCTCGAGTGAATAGTGTAACTGATGGGCCGGTTGGGCCGTGTCTCTCTCCACCTCATCCGAAACCCATTAGGGTGCATCACTTGAAGGTAGTATATAACAAGGGTTGATGGCCAACCTTGCCATTCTTTGGACAACACACATACTCTTCCACACACACTCCCATATCCTCCCCCTAAAAACCCTAAAAATCAAACACCACCTCTTCTCTCATTCTCTCGGATTCAAACCGGTGACCACTAGGACTCGCGGATCGGCTCACACACACACACACATTCGGAAGCTTCATACTCACCTTTGAAACCCATCAACCGGTTAGTGTCTTTATGATGTTTGTTGTTGTTAAATGGTAGTATGAATGATATGATTTAACTAGTATAGTTGTATGCTTGATGATGTTTTTGTGAATCGGTTGTGTGTGATGTTGATAAGCGGCTAACATGTTTTGAATTCGGAAATGTTGCATAATGAGCTCATGATATCTTGTGTCTAAACATGATTCAAACCATTGATTATTGATGTTCATAAGAACCGGCTTGCATATGTGTGGCACCATGTTAATCGGATTAGTGTAGACTTGATTTTGAGATGTTATGTGATGAATTGAAACCTTTAGATGAGTATGTTCAAGTGTGTTGATTTGTTGTTCATGACTATGTTTGTGATTAATGCTAGAAACCGGAAATAAGATGAACAAGTTGAATAATCGACATGAACATAACTTGAATATATGAAGAACAACTTGAAGATGATATGAATATGTTATGAATATTTGAATATTGATATGTTTGATCCATTTTTAGTAAATTGCTAGACAAGAAACATGTTTAAGGATTGTGGTTGGATAGTACATTGTGTCATGAAATCAAATTTCCATTGGATAGTACAACTGTGCAGAATCAGCAATTGTTGGGGGTCGAGACCCCTGGTCTCGACTCGAGGCCACCAAAATGTCAACTCGAGATCACCTCGTGACGACTCGAGACCCACGGTTGCGACATAGATTGCGACTCGAGACCACACTTGATCAACACCCAAACATCTTGACTCGAGACCACGTTTGCGAGTCCAGTTGCGACTCGAGACCACTACATGTATGACCCGAGACTACCTTAGTTGCGACTCGAAACCTTGTGGACTACAACTCGAGACCGCACAGTCTCGAGTAGAGACCGTACAGTCTCGACTCGAGACCGCACACTTGTGCACGCTGAATTGGACTTGCATGATTACGGGCTTAGTTGATGGGCCGGACCTTGGGCTTTGTTTATTTGTATGCTACTGTGCAACCCGTAGGCATTATTGCAAACTGCCATGTTCATACATGTATGCCATGATTATTACTTGAGTACAATACGTGTAGAACATACGTACACAACTTGGATACGAACCTGACTTGTATGATACAACTATGTTAGGACGTGGTTGACCCCAATATTGCTTGATTGACTTTCTGTGTGTCTGCCGAGCAAACCAAGGTGAGTTCACACCCTCTACAAAGCATGGGATTCCCAGGGGTTGGGAATGGGGTTAAGGAACATGGGTTCCTCGTCCTCCTTGGGTAGGACAGTATTGGTTCAGGAATGTAATTCCTCGTCCTCATGGACAGATAACTCGTACTAGACCAAAACTCTATCACGAAGTCCCTCCTTTTTATATCGACTTAATCGCCGGGCCAATGGCGAGCGGGTCATTAGTTAGATAGCGCTATTTAGGTCTGACAAACCTCACACCGTGCCGCAGAGGACGGGCGTGAACTAATGGATCTGGGGCACGTCAATGATGATAGACATTGACAGTTTCAGGGCACATAAACATGACTACAGTCAGCAGTCGATATGGCAACGAGTCTAGTGTATACATGGGGTAGCCCCCACGGCCGAAATGCCAGATAACTAACACGGGGTAGCCCCCACGGCTGGATTGCCAGAGTAACCGGGAATAATCAAGTCACATTTTTAACTATGGGGTAACCCCCACGGCAGGATGACAGATAAAGGAAACTGTTTTCGAAACAACTTAAAACAAACACCCAACCGTGAACTCACTCAACTTGTTGTTGACTCGTTACTACATGCTTTGCAGGTCCTTAGGTTCTTAGCTGGAGCTTGCATGGAAGAGAGTCGTTGTGGGACATGAACGGCTGCGGGCCATGTTAAACTTTGAAACAATTAAACTTATGTTTTGGATTTTAAGACTTATGCTTCCGCTTGCAACTTAACTATGTTTTGCTTGGACACCAATTGTATTGGTTAAACTTTCTTATCTTTTAACTTACATGTTCAATATGATTGGTGGCTGGATCCTGGTCAGTCACGCCTCCAAGCGGTAGTACTCCGCAGGTGGATTTTGGGGGTGTGACAGATTGGTATCAGAGCCATTGGTTATAGAGAACTTGGTTTTAATAAAGGGGAAAACGTTTTTGTTAAAACCAGACTATAACCTGTACAGTGCTCAACGGTCCACAACGACGCTTCACTCCACATGCAAGGCTCGATGTTCTAGGTGATATGATCTGTGTATATATTGCCTACTTGTTAGTTACATAGTACATTGCTTATGGTATGCTTGGTTAGTATAACTACTGTTGCTTGAACACGTGCGTGCTTGCTCTATTTTATTGTCGTACTTTCGCGAACCCCTCTCACTCACGTTCTTCTTGATATGAAGATCATGTCTGGACGCGTTAACCTGACACAAGCCCAGTTGACGGCTCTGATCAACGAACGAGTTGCCGCAGCACTCGCAGCTGCACACGCAGGAGGTATATCCTGCAGTCCGAACTCATTCTAGGATCTTTAGAATCCTACTCTCGTAAACCAACCTTTGTGTTAAACTCTGTCTTTTCTTTCACCCACAATAGGTCAACATGCTCAGCCACCCGTGTGCACTTTTAAGACTTTCATGGACTGCCGACCAACTACTTTTAGCGGCACTGAAGGAGCGGTAGGTCTCCTCCACTGGTTTGAGAAACTAGAATCTGTGTTCGAAATGTGTGAATGCCCTGAGGCGCGCAGAGTGAAGTATGCTACCGGTACTCTCGAGGGTTTAGCCCTCACATGGTGGAACGCTCAGGTTCAAATGCTGGGGTTGGTTGCTGCCAATGCCACCCCATGGGAAAATTTTAAAGAGATGATCAAGGAGGAATACTGCAGTCGTGATGAGATTCACAAACTGGAAGTGGAGTTCTTCAACCTCAAGATGACGGGGTCCGAAATTGAAGCTTATGTGAAAAGGTCGAACGAACTGGCAATTCTGTGTCCTACTATGGTGGATCCTCCCATCAAACACATCGAACTATTTCTTCAGGGCTTAGTGCCAGAAATCCAAAGTCATGTGACTTCAGCGAACCTCGCCACCTACCAGCAAGCTGTTCAGTTGGCTCACCGTCTCACGGATCAGGCGGTGGAGCAGAACAAGTTACCAAAACGTATAGGTGCTGCAACTACTTCTGGTACCTCTAGTGATAACAAACGGAAATGGGATGGAACTTCAAGTAAGGGTTTGACTTCTGTTCAGTCCCAGTCTCAAGAGATGATCAAGGAGGAATACTGCAGTCGTGATGAGATTCACAAACTGGAAGTGGAGTTCTTCAACCTCAAGATGACGGGGTCCGAAATTGAAGCTTATGTGAAAAGGTCGAACGAACTGGCAATTCTGTGTCCTACTATGGTGGATCCTCCCATCAAACACATCGAACTATTTCTTCAGGGCTTAGTGCCAGAAATCCAAAGTCATGTGACTTCAGCGAACCTCGCCACCTACCAGCAAGCTGTTCAGTTGGCTCACCGTCTCACGGATCAGGCGGTGGAGCAGAACAAGTTACCAAAACGTATAGGTGCTGCAACTACTTCTGGTACCTCTAGTGATAACAAACGGAAATGGGATGGAACTTCAAGTAAGGGTTTGACTTCTGTTCAGTCCCAGTCTCAGCAGAGAAAGACTGATGACTACAAGAGCCCTAATCAGCAATCGTCTGGTGGTCAAAGTCATGGTGGGTACAAGGGAAATCACCCCAAATGCAATCGCTGCAGCCTGCACCACAGCGGGCCATGCACCAGGGGCAACTGTCATCGGTGCAACAAGCCTGGTCACGCTGCAAAGGATTGCAGGAGCTTATACCCCGCCAATCAGAATCGTCAGCAAGCTCAACAGAACCAGCGCCAGCAGCAGCCACAGGGTGATAACAAAGGGTGCTTTCAGTGTGGAGCTGAAGGCCACTTCAAGAGAGACTGTCCCCAACTGAACAGGAACCAGAACAACAACAACAATCAGGGGAATGGTAACAATGGGAACAACAACAACAATGGCGCCAGGGGGCGGGCGTTCGTGATCGGCCAAGGTGAAGCAAGGAATGACCCCAATGTCGTGGCGGGTAAGTTCCTTCTCGACGACTTTTATGTTTCAGTATTATTTGACTCGGGTGCCGATACTAGCTACATGTCACTAGAAGTTAGCCGAATGCTTAAGCGTATTCCAACACCTTTGAACAACAAGCACACTGTAGAGCTAGCAAATGGTAAGAGTTTAGAAGCCACACACGTAGTCAAGGGTTGTAAACTTATTCTCGCTGACCAGACCTTCTCTATCGACCTTATTCCTATCGTCTTGGGTAGTTTCGACGTTGTCATTGGGATGGATTGGTTATCCCGACACCGAGCAGAAATTCTTTGCAACGAAAAGATTGTCCGTATTCCTGGTTCAGGTGGTGAACCTCTCATGATTCGTGGCGACAAGCGGAGTGCCGTTGAGAACGTCATCTCCCTCCTTAAGGCCCAAAAGTGCTTGCGAAAGGGCCACACTGCCATTTTGGCTCTCGTTACCGACCCCTCAGAAAAAGAGAAGAAGATAGAAGATTTTCCAGTTGTACGCGATTATCCAGAGGTATTTCCTGAGGAATTACCTGGTCTTCCGCCCCATCGCCAAGTCGAGTTTCAGATCGAACTAGCCCCTGGAGCTGCGCCTATAGCTCGTGCACCTTATCGTTTAGCTCCATCGGAGTTGGAAGAACTCTCTACTCAACTACAAGAACTCTTGGATAAGGGTTTTATTCGTCCTAGCTCATCGCCCTGGGGAGCCCCAGTGCTATTTGTGAAGAAGAAAGACGGTACCTTCAGAATGTGCATCGACTACCGGGAACTCAACAAGGTGACGGTGAAGAATCGTTATCCTCTACCGCGGATTGACGACTTGTTCGACCAGCTGCAGGGGTCGAGCTACTATTCAAAGATTGATTTGAGATCGGGATATCACCAGCTGAGAGTCCGAGAAGAGGACGTCTCCAAAACAGCTTTTAGAACACGTTACGGACACTATGAGTTCTTGGTCATGCCTTTCGGGCTGACGAACGCACCTGCGGTTTTCATGGACTTGATGAATCGAGTGTGCAAGCCTTACCTGGACAAGTTTGTTATAGTCTTCATCGACGACATCCTGATCTATTCTAAGAGTCAGGAGGAACACGAGCAACATCTGCGACTTATTCTGGAACTCCTTCGAACAGAATAGCTTTATGCAAAGTTCTTGAAATGCGACTTTTGGCTTCGTGAGGTCCATTTCCTAGGCCACGTGGTAAACAAGGATGGGATTCATGTTGATCCATCCAAGGTAGACTCGATTAAGAACTGGCCTGCACCACGTACACCAAAGGAAATTCGCCAATTCTTGGGTTTGGCGGGATACTACCGGAGATTCATAAAGGATTTTTCTAAGATTGCACAGCCTCTCACCTCACTAACGCAGAAGGGCGTTGTTTATCACTGGGGAAACGCACAGGAGTTGGTATTTCAGCACCTAAAGGATAGACTTTGTAGCGCACCTATCCTTTCCTTGCCGGAGGGCACAGACGACTTTGTGGTTTACTGCGACGCATCAATTCAGGGTCTTGGTTGCGTGTTGATGCAACGAGATAAAGTTATAGCCTACGCCTCACGCCAACTAAAAGTTCACGAGAAGAACTACACTACACACGACCTAGAGCTGGGAGCTGTCGTTTTTGCACTTAAGTTATGGCGGCATTACCTGTATGGTACCAAGTGCGCAATCTACACCGACCACAGGAGCCTCGAGCATATCTTCAAGCAGAAGGAACTGAATATGCGACAACGACGATGGGTCGAGCTGCTGAATGACTACGAGTGCTCAATCAGGTATCACCCGGGCAAGGCCAATGTTGTGGCTGACGCCCTCAGTCGGAAGGACACTGCGCCTAAGCGCGTGCGAGCTTTACAACTCACGATCCACTCTAGTCTCCCTTCCCAAATACGAGCTGCTCAGATAGAAGCACTGAAACCAGAAAATGTCAGGGCTGAAGCCCTACGCGGATCAAGGAAACGATTAGAACAGAAGGAAGACGGTGCTTACTACGTAACGGGACGCGTTTGGGTCCCACTCTACGGCAACCTACGAGAGCTTGTGATGGATGAGGCACACAAGTCTCGCTACTCGGTACATCCTGGTTCGGATAAAATGTACCACGACATCAAAACTACGTATTGGTGGCCTAGCATGAAGGCCCACATAGCAACTTACGTCAGCAAGTGTTTGACTTGTGCGAGAGTCAAGTCTGAATGCCAGAAACCCTCAGGCCTACTCCAACAACCAGAGATACCTCAATGGAAATGGGAGCAAATTTCCATGGATTTTGTCACTGACCTGCCTAGATCCCAGCGCGGGAACGATACTATTTGGGTGATCGTGGATCGACTTACAAAATCTGCACACTTCTTGGCTATCAAGGAGACGGATAAGTTCTCCACTCTTGCAGAAATATACCTCAAGGAAGTTGTTTCGAGGCACGGGGTGCCCACCTCCATTATCTCCGATCGAGATGCACGGTTTACTTCAGAGCTGTGGCAAGCAATGCACAAATCCTTTGGCTCACGATTAGACATGAGCACAGCGTATCACCCTCAGACGGACGGGCAGTCCGAGCGCTCCATTCAAACCTTAGAGGACATGCTTCGTGCATGTGTAATCGACTTTGGCAACCGCTGGGAAAAGCATCTGCCACTTGTGGAATTCTCGTACAATAACAGCTACCACACCAGCATTAAAGCTGCTCCGTTTGAGGCATTGTACGGATGTAAATGCCGGTCACCTCTTTGTTGGGCAGAGGTGGGGGATAGTCAGATCACTGGTCCAGAACATGTGGTAGATACAACCGAACAAATCGCTCAGATACGAAAACGTATGGCGGCAGCTCGTGACCGTCAGAAAGTTTACGCCGACATGGGCAGGAAACCGCTTGAGCTCCAGGTTGGGGAGCGGGTACTACTCAAAGTTTCACCCTGGAAGGGTGTGGTTCGTTTTGGTAAACGCGGCAAACTTAACCCACGATACATTGGACCTTTCGAAGTCATTGAGAAAATAGGCAGGGTGGCCTACAGACTGAACTTACCAGCAGAACTCGGTGCAGTTCACAACGTTTTTCACGTGTCTAATCTGAAGAAGTGTCTGTCAGATGAGACCCACGTAGTTCCTCTGAAGGAACTCACTATCGACGAACAGTTACGATTCGTCGAGGAACCAGTCGAAATCACGGACCGGGATGTTAAGGTCCTCAAGAGCACTAGGATACCTCTCGTTCGAGTTTGTTGGAACTCACGTCGCGGCCCAGAGTTCACCTGGGAGCGCGAAGATCAGATGAAACAAAAGTATCCCCAACTGTTCGTAAACAGTACACCCACTACTGAGGCCGAAGCTACGGAATTTCGGGATGAAATTCCAGATCAACGGGGGGTGGATGTGACACCCCAGGAAAACCGGGAACACCATACAACTTAACTAGCTTCCTCAGTGAGTGCTTACCAAATTTCGGGACGAAATTTCTTTCAACTTGGGGATGATGTGACAACTCGAAAATTAGAACCTCTCGTTGTACGCTTGAACGCTAAGTGACTAACTAACTTGATGATTTAATGAATGATATATGTGAACTTATATGATTATGTGTGTGCTTGTATGTATGCGTATATTTATATATGAACCGAGACACAAGAACCTGACTCGAAACCATGCGGTCTCGAGTGAATAGTGTAACTGATGGGCCGGTTGGGCCGTGTCTCTCTCCACCTCATCCGAAACCCATTAGGGTGCATCATTTGAAGGTAGTATATAACAAGGGTTGATGGCCAACCTTGCCATTCTTTGGACAACACACATACTCTTCCACACACACTCCCATATCCTCCCCCTAAAAACCCTAAAAATCAAACACCACCTCTTCTCTCATTCTCTCGGATTCAAACCGGTGACCACTAGGACTCGCGGATCGGCTCACACACACACACACATTCGGAAGCTTCATACTCACCTTTGAAACCCATCAACCGGTTAGTGTCTTTATGATGTTTGTTGTTGTTAAATGGTAGTATGAATGATATGATTTAACTAGTATAGTTGTATGCTTGATGATGTTTTTGTGAATCGGTTGTGTGTGATGTTGATAAGCGGCTAACATGTTTTGAATTCGGAAATGTTGCATAATGAGCTCATGATATCTTGTGTCTAAACATGATTCAAACCATTGATTATTGATGTTCATAAGAACCGGCTTGCATATGTGTGGCACCATGTTAATCGGATTAGTGTAGACTTGATTTTGAGATGTTATGTGATGAATTGAAACCTTTAGATGAGTATGTTCAAGTGTGTTGATTTGTTGTTCATGACTATGTTTGTGATTAATGCTAGAAACCGGAAATAAGATGAACAAGTTGAATAATCGACATGAACATAACTTGAATATATGAAGAACAACTTGAAGATGATATGAATATGTTATGAATATTTGAATATTGATATGTTTGATCCATTTTTAGTAAATTGCTAGACAAGAAACATGTTTAAGGATTGTGGTTGGATAGTACATTGTGTCATGAAATCAAATTTCCATTGGATAGTACAACTGTGCAGAATCAGCAATTGTTGGGGGTCGAGACCCCTGGTCTCGACTCGAGGCCACCAAAATGTCAACTCGAGATCACCTCGTGACGACTCGAGACCCACGGTTGCGACATAGATTGCGACTCGAGACCACACTTGATCAACACCCAAACATCTTGACTCGAGACCACGTTTGCGAGTCCAGTTGCGACTCGAGACCACTACATGTATGACCCGAGACTACCTTAGTTGCGACTCGAAACCTTGTGGACTACAACTCGAGACCGCACAGTCTCGAGTAGAGACCGTACAGTCTCGACTCGAGACCGCACACTTGTGCACGCTGAATTGGACTTGCATGATTACGGGCTTAGTTGATGGGCCGGACCTTGGGCTTTGTTTATTTGTATGCTACTGTGCAACCCGTAGGCATTATTGCAAACTGCCATGTTCATACATGTATGCCATGATTATTACTTGAGTACAATACGTGTAGAACATACGTACACAACTTGGATACGAACCTGACTTGTATGATACAACTATGTTAGGACGTGGTTGACCCCAATATTGCTTGATTGACTTTCTGTGTGTCTGCCGAGCAAACCAAGGTGAGTTCACACCCTCTACAAAGCATGGGATTCCCAGGGGTTGGGAATGGGGTTAAGGAACATGGGTTCCTCGTCCTCCTTGGGTAGGACAGTATTGGTTCAGGAATGTAATTCCTCGTCCTCATGGACAGATAACTCGTACTAGACCAAAACTCTATCACGAAGTCCCTCCTTTTTATATCGACTTAATCGCCGGGCCAATGGCGAGCGGGTCATTAGTTAGATAGCGCTATTTAGGTCTGACAAACCTCACACCGTGCCGCAGAGGACGGGCGTGAACTAATGGATCTGGGGCACGTCAATGATGATAGACATTGACAGTTTCAGGGCACATAAACATGACTACAGTCAGCAGTCGATATGGCAACGAGTCTAGTGTATACATGGGGTAGCCCCCACGGCCAAAATGCCAGATAACTAACACGGGGTAGCCCCCACGGCTGGATTGCCAGAGTAACCAGGAATAATCAAGTCACATTTTTAACTATGGGGTAACCCCCACGGCAGGATGCCAGATAAAGGAAACTGTTTTCGACACAACTTAAAACAAACACCCAACCGTGAACTCACTCAACTTGTTGTTGACTCGTTACTACATGCTTTGCAGGTCCTTAGGTTCTTAGCTGGAGCTTGCATGGAAGAGAGTCGTTGTGGGACATGAACGGCTGCGGGCCATGTTAAACTTTGAAACAATTAAACTTATGTTTTGGATTTTAAGACTTATGCTTCCGCTTGCAACTTAACTATGTTTTGCTTGGACACCAATTGTATTGGTTAAACTTTCTTATCTTTTAACTTACATTGTAAGTCACGCCTTCAAGCGGTAGTACTCCGCAGGTGGATTTTGGGGGTGTGACATGAAGAATCTGTGAAGAATGAATTTTCAAATTCTGAATTAGTGTGCTCCAAATGTGACAACTTTAAGACTGACAATGGCAAACTCTTAAAGGATGCAGAAAGTTTGAAATCGGAAGTCAAAAAGTTGAAAGATGAGAAGCAAAATGATGTAAAACAGATTCTGGAGTTACAGGGAAATTGTGAAAAGCTGAAAGCTGAAAATGACAAACTGTTAAGTAATTTGAATAGTTTGACATTAGAAAACAAAATTTTGAAAGAAAATGAACAAGGTTTTGAAAATGAAAAAGTAAAAATTGAGAAAGATTTTCAAAGTCAAATAAAAATTTTAGAAGATGAGAGAGATTTGTTTGGTAAAAACAATCTTGAAAAACAAATTGCAATCAATTCCCATCTTGAAAAGATTATTCGATTTGAAAAGGAAGCAGAATGTGCTCAAAAGAAAATCAAAGAGTTAGAAGGTAAAATAAGGGAATGGGAAGAAAAGTTGAAGGTTTTTGTGAATACTTCAGCTATTCCCTGCCCAAAACCTGTTAATTCAGTTCCAATAAGTGACAATGTCACAAACTTTGACAAAGTCAAAGTTAAAGATTGTGATGAGAAATCTGATGATGAAAAAGATAAAATTGAAAAATAAAAATTGTTTTTGAAATTAAAAGAAAAATTTCAAAATACTGTTCTGCAATCAACTGAAAAGGGAGGATGCTCTAAGCAAAAACCTTTGAAGAAGAGAGTGGAACAGAAACAAAAAATTAAAAATGAGAAAATTATACAAAAAGAGAATAACAGCTCATCAGATCGATCATCCAATCGCATTCAAAAATTACAAAAATCGAAAAATGAAAACTCTAAAATTGTTGCAATAAGTGGTGCAGGTCGGACCACAGTGCTCAAAAGCCAAATCCAGCTTACAAGAGGAGAGATGGATATCACCAAGCCAAACAATGCTATGATCTGAATGTTTGGATTGAAAATGGTGATTGGTACGATAACAGAGTGTGTTACCAATGTGGTTATCAAGGACACATTGCTGTTAACTGCCAAGGTTGGAGTTATGAGACGAGGAGATGCTTTAACTGCAACATAAGAGGTCACATTGCCAGAGATTGCCCTAGGAGATCAAATGAAAGATTGAGGGTTAATTCTCAGAAGATGGCAAAGAAATCAGTCAATGTCAAGCCCAAAGAACAGAAGGTTCAAGAACCTAAAGTTCAAGAAACGAAAGTGAAGCTTTCTCAGGGGCAGAAAGACAGACTGAGGAAGAAGAGAAAGAAGGCTAGAGAGTATCTAGAGAAGATCTTGTCCTCGGATACAACTGGTAAAACAGATAAAAGTTCTGATAAATTGTCTTGCTCGCCAAAGACTGACAAATCAAGCAAAACGAATTCTTCAGATACAAATCTGAGGACAGAAAAGAGGAAAAAGAAAGAGAAGGAAGTTAATCAAGAGATTAACAAATGTGGCAATGAATCTGTTTCTTCGGAAACAAAGGAGCCACATGTCGGTGATGAATCTGGCTCATCAAAGTCAGACAAGCCACGATCAGGCGATGAATCTGGTGTGGTAAAGCCAGAGGAGCCATTTGTTGAGGTAAAAGTTGAGAATTCTGGTCTAACAATGGATGATGCAAATTTTCCACCATTGTTGAACAAGAATTCAAAATCACCTAAGGACCGTCAGGCTTGGGTGAATCTGTTTAAATGAAAAACCTGACTTGCCAGAGTTCCCAGGTTGGTAAGCGTGGAACATGAATCGGCATCTTTCTTGAGAAATTCACAAATGTGATATTTCGACTTACAATTGGTAAATCAGGGACATTAAGTTGTACTTGATTTTCTACAAGTGATGTTTGTTGATTGATCTTAAAAATGTTAGTTTTTACAAGTGATTGAAGAAAACAAAGTGATGAAAGATCCCCGAATTTGAGAAATGACTCACAAAACTAATTTTCCGGAAAAACCATTTTGATTAAAACAAACTTAAGTGTTGTGAAATCTCTATGGGAAAATGTTTTGTTGTCAGGGGGAGTTTTGATTGTTCAAGCCAAGTGAATGGAGAATTGAAGTGATTCTCATCATGTTGTCACGTTTCTTGTACAGCTTGTTTTCAAATTTTCCCAGAAAATCAAAATTGAGACATATTTTGATTTTAGGGGGAGTAAAAATTTAAAAAAAAAATTAGAAAATTTGAAAATGTCAAAAACATTGAAAAATTTAAAAATGAGTTTTGCTGAAACAAGAGGAAATGATAGAAAATCAGTGGACTGTCACAGCATGCTAAAGAAATGTAAAGTCTAAAATGTGATAAATGATCTCACTAAAGATGTGACGATAGGCTCAGCTAGACTAGTAGATTTGCGATAACGATACAAACTTAAATGAAAAAGCCTAGTTCTAGTGGGAAACATGGTCAAAAGCATAGTACTTAGTTTTGTCCTTCTTGACTGTGTACATACTCAGTAATCGCTGATTATCGAAAGACATAAAACTGGTTAAGTTTGTGAACTTTCACAACTTTGCTGAAAAGTCGCTGTGATTGTGCATTTTATTTTGCAAAGACTTAAACTTGTTTTATTTCTTTATTTTGTTTAAGCATCGGACATCCTCTGCGTATACGTGAGTATCGACCTGGATGTTGTTGCCTAAACGTTCTGCTTTATTTTCTTTGGTGTTTCGTTTAAGCTTTGGATCACCTCTGCGTATACGGAAGTATCGACCTGGTGGTTAAAGCCCCAAACAATTTCAACTTGTTTTATTTTTCTTATTTTGTTTAAACATTGGACTTTCTCTGCGTATACGGAAGTATCGACCTGATTGTTAATGTTTAAACATTCTGCTTTGTTTTCGCACAATTCACAGTCGATAAAAGTTTAAAGGCATTGCTTGAGTCAGTGTATTGCATGATGAGGGGATATGCTGAGATCGTGGGGTCTATAAGAACTTAGTGCAAAATTAATATACCTTAACGTATCGGTAAGCATTTCGAAAGTTTTTAGATTGAGTTTAAGTGGATAACAATATCGTCAATCTATGTGAATCGTTTAGAGCTGAAAATGTTTAAAGCTTAACGGTGCTTGTGATTGGTCACAAAAACTGATATGATCCTCTTACACAAGCTCACAAAAATAGTGTCTGTAAATATTATTTTACTGCATTTCTTTTCAGTCAAAAATCCAAAAAAGATTTTAGTGTGTTTTAGTATAAATTTTGAAAAATTCAAAAAAGATTTTCGACAACTGATGTTGATGAGCTGATTTTCAAAATTCCAAGTGCTGAACATGATGAACTGGTTTGGGAGTGTGTGTACTGAATTGAAATATTTTGATTTGAGAAAGAAGTTGAGATTAGTTAATCAGGGTCATTAATTTGAACTTGATGGAACTATTTCTAATAAGTTTTTCTTATTGTTTTTAAGTAAAAACTTATGTGGTGGTGAGAAAATGTGTGCAGGAGTTGAGCTGAACAGAATTAAAGCCAGGATGTGATCTCTAGGTGATAGCTAATTCCAGACAGCGATCCCATCATGATGAGAGGGGGAGTCTGACGAGGTTAGAGCCAAAGAGAAGATCCTGGTATATGCTAAGAAAGAAAAGAGACTGATAAAGACTGAAGATGCGAAGACTCGACACTTAAGACTTGTCAACATCTGAGGGGGAGTCTGTTGGTGCATTCATCTGTCGTCTTCGTCTTATGTCGAGTCTCGGGTTCGTTGCGAAGTTGTTCAAGCATGATGTCATGATGACATCATCAAAGTGACATCATCAATGACATCACCTTACAAGAAGACAAAAGCATTTGTGTTATGTTAGATAGTGATTTCGTTTATATGTCATGATTCTGATTTCGCTCATATGTCAAACACATGATTTCGTTCATGTGTCAAAGTTGATTTCGCTTATTTGGCATGTGGGTGGTTTCGCTTATGTGTCAGGTCCGTAGGAGCGAACTCATGTTGCCTATAAATAGGTCATTTGAGCGAAATCACACATATAGTTCGAGGTGTGTTATTCCGGTGAGCCACGAAGTGCTGCCAAAGTGTTGATTTGATTGTAAACGTCATTCAGATTAATAGAATCAACATATTAAAGTGAATTCTCGCTGAATTGAATCTGATTTGTTTGTTTCTGCCGTTCAAATCAGTAATAGCTCTTCTAATCGACTCGTTTAGGTCCGAATTCGATCCTACAAATAGACCTGTCACATCACCATTTTGAGTGATGTGACAGCTCTGCTCGACCAGAAACGTGCACTCTTCATTTCTTCATTTTCTTGCTGATTTTGGTACGTTTTAGTCTAGATTCTTGTACTTTCTTGATCTACACATCCTTCTCTACGTGATTCTCACTTGAAATCACACTTTTCACCGCGAAAACTCTCAGATCTGAGATCTTAAGGATGACGTCATCATGGTGGTTGGTACGAACTGACATATGAGGTCATTCTTGGTGAGATCTAGCTAAGATCTAAGGGATTCCATGTATATATGACTAAATCTAACCTAAATCTAAGCTAAATCTAGACTTTTCCCTATAAAACTTGAATATCTTCATCTTTTTCTCAAACTTTTATTTTAATCGGTGGAAACCGGGTCTAAACTAACTGTAGATCTGATAAATAGTCTAGAGTTGGTGTTGATCTGAACCTCGTACTGGAAAAGACGAGCAAAGCACGGATTCCAACATAAACCCGTCAGAGACATACGACTGATCGGGCAGGGGTGGTTCCCACCGATCAGAACGGTTGTAAGCTGATAGGTTTACCGTTGTCTCAATAGGTGTCGTACCGTCACCATTAAACTAGAAATTTAGAATGATAAATAAGAACAAGGGTCGCCCGATAGAGCGGCAACCCGATCGGACAGCCGTCCGATCGGACAGCCACCCTATCAGGTGACACCTGCCTTTTGTCTTGAAACTTGAAACTTTTCAAATACTTAGAAACTTATTCAGAGGCTTGGAAACATTGGGAACTTTGATCAAGTGACAGCCCGATTGGACAGCCGTCCGATCGAGGTGACACCCAATTGAGATGACCAAATCAATAAACGCATCCGGATCGAGTGGCAATCTGATCGGACTGCCATCCGATCGGACAACCACCCTATTTCACTCACTTATGGATTTCCCTCAAGTGGCAACCCGATCAGATGGCCATCCGATCGGGCACCCATCTGTACCCTCACACACAAGTCACCCAACCGACTGGCAATCCGATCGGACAGCCATCCGATCCAGTGACCAACTTGACACTTTAAGCAACCTCGTTATTCTGCCCAACTCTTATCCTTTTGTAATCTAATCAGGCTGATTCTAAAAAGAGCTCCCTTTGATCCAATAGCAGTTTATACTATTTAGCAATCACTGTGAGTATACTCGATTCCCCTTTTACTTTAAACTTTTGGGGTGTAACATGTATTCTATGAAACTTAAACTTGAATCTTTGAAACTTATACTCTATCCTATGTGAACATGAAACTTGTGATTCTTGATTCTTGACTCTTTGTGCTACGTGACGTTTAATCCAGAGTGTGTAGTTCTGCCTTAACAATAGTAGCGCCAAAGGAGTAATGCACCTCCCCGTTAGTCTTTGGGGTATTGTTAGGAGGAGACATATAACCTCCCGCTAAACTTTGGGAAAGGCACTTACGCATTGGAAACTTGGGCTATCACTGTGTGGACTGCGACACTAGCACGACTGAAACTATTTTATTGCTTATACTATGGATATGAGTTGTTTTAAATATATTATTCTATTATCAAACTTGTATCTCGCCAATACTTTTGTATTGATATTTTAATACATGTTGCAGGCTGATAGGATGCTTTGGAATGCATGGAATCCAGCTAGGAGATGCTTAGAAACGTCACCTAGTTAATTTAGAATCTTTTGAACAATTTGAACAATGTTCGTTATGGTTTGTATTGAATACTTGTTTTGGTCATGTATGCTATTAGACAATGCTATGATGAATTTGGTCTAACTTCTATTGAAACAAATAGTGTTATGGAATCTCATGAGCAATCTGAACGCTTAGTGCTCGCACCCCGATGTTTCCACCATTGGTTAGGGTGTAACAATAACGCCGTTTAAATGTGGCGACTAAATAAGTTGCGGAAGCTTGAATATTGATTGTGTTCGGTTCCTCCATGAGCTTGATCATCCACTGGTAAATCAAATCAAACCTACATTTCATATAAACATGAAATGGGTTAGTTATACTAGTTTAAAACATGATTAAACGAGTTCTCAATTCAACACAACTGAAACGGAACTATTTTGCCAGCATATGCGGCCCTTGCGGGCCGCGACAGAGTCTTGCTCAGCCTTCACAGGCAGCGACTCGTTGTCGCGTGTCGTGGCAGAAATACACTCCTCCGTCGCGTGGTGTGGGGGAGACGTTTTTCCAGCGAAAATGTTGCTGAAACCTGCAGTTTTACCCAGCTATGGTTTTAGTCGAAATACGAACTTTAAAGTGTCATAACTTTTTATCTACTTATCCATTTTACCTGATTCTTTTTCCTATACACTCGAAATTTGATTCTCCATCGCAGGGAGTTAAAATCCGACATTCAAACTAATAAAATTCAAAATTTTCAAGCATTCGGCTTATTATTCAAAATCAACATTTTGACCCGTTTGGATTTAAGACCTCCAAACTTTTTTCTAGTTAATCATAAAACATATGCCATGGTATTTAACTCAAATATCTATCTTGGATTCATAACTTTTGTGAATTACGCGGCAAACTCCCAAGTTACGCGCGTAATTCATTTTTGACCCGTTTAGGGGATTTTTTGTGCATTAAAGCATCAAATCCGTTCTTCTCTTTTCACAACTCGCGTTCCCATATTTAAATAGCTACTTACATTCCACCACAACTATTTTTTGAGGTGGATTTACATAAGGATCCCTTAATCCCAAATTTTTACCCTTCGTTTAGTCATTTTACATGAATGACCTATTCTTAGGCATTTAACCTACAAAGTTTATGCCTACAACTCTTACATGTATCTAAGGGTTACATAATTATAATCCAAGTTTCTAAACGGCCTCTAAGGGTCGTTTGCCCGATTTACCTGTTAAGGGCTTTTTGGTCAATTCTAGTCTCTTATTTGACGAAAGACTCTCACCAATTATTTGACCAATATTGCACTTTTAACTACAACATAATTATGCGTACCTGGCTCGGATCAACATATTTGTAGGATCGTTTGAACGACCAAACGAGTCGTTCAGAAGAGTTTTTGCTCAATACGAGAGGCGGAAACAAACGTATCGAGTTGATTCAGCTTGCAATTCACTTTAAACTGTCTTTTGATTGATATAACAACGTTTTACAGCGAGTAGACACTTCGGCAGTAGTTCGACACTGAAACCGGAAAATTACAAATGACAAGGCACAACAGGTATTTATAGGCTGGCCTATTTCGTACGAAACAGTACAAACGAAATCAGTTTCACACGAAATAGTGATTTCGTGCAAAATGACCAACTGATTTCGTACGAAATAGCTGTTCCCTATTTCGTGCGAAATACCCCTAAATCCTAATTTCTCGTACTTCGTGCCCTGATCTATCTAATCTAATACAAGACTCGATACAAGACGAAGTTGACAGACATATGCACGAACAGACTCCCCCTTGGATGTTGATGAAGTCTTCAGTGTCGAGTCTTCGAAATCTTCAATCTTTATCAGTCTTCTCGTCCTCTTTCGAAGTATCTGACAATGTAAAACATCCTCAATTCTCTCCCTTCTCTCTATCAACTAATCTCCCCCTAGAATGTTGATCTATCATCTACACAAACTTTGAATCTGAATCTCAACCTGGCTCTCTGAACTTTATAATTCTCTTGATCAGATCTCTTGATTCCTTAAGTTCATCAGCATCATCATTATCAAGATTGAAACCTGGCTCTATACTCCTCAGAATAAGAAACCTGGCTAACCTGCACACATCTCTACCTCACAATAAATTTCACAAATTTAAAATTTGACAAATTTATATATCACTTTCAGGTATTAATCAATAAAGAAATGATTTTACAATGTTAAACTCTGATGAACCACTTGTAGAAATATCATTTTACTTTTCAAATAATTTTTCATTTCAAACAAACTCTCCCAACCCTTTTGTCCATCATGTTTAGCACTTGGAATTTTGAAAATCAGCTCTCCAACATCAGTTGTCGAAAATCTTTTTGCATTTTTCAAAATTAATGCTAAAACACACTGAAAATCTTTTTGGACTTTTGAACTTGAAAGAAAATACAATAAAGAAATATTTACAAACAATATTTTTGTGAGTTTGTGTAAGAGGATCATATCAGTTTTTGAGACAAATCACTAACACCATAAAGCTTTAAACATTTTAAGTTCTAAACGATTCACTTAGATTGTCAGTATACTGATCCACTTAAATTTTCACACAAATTTCAAATGTTTCGAGATACGAGATTAGTGTTTTAGAGACTTAAACTTATTCGCGTGTTCCACCTCAGAATATACTCCGGTATCCAGATCCCTATATTCAGTCTTACAGGTGAGTATACCTAGATGATATCTGTAAAGGGTTAAAATGCGAGGGCCATGAGAGCTCAGGCTATTGCTTCCGCAAAATCAGAGAGATGATGGCTTCGACTTTAGGTGTGTTCCCTTTAGAGAATCTTTTCTTCAACAGCACATGATTAACATTTTTCAATGTTTCATCATTTTTTGTACTAAGGGTGGTGCTATATTTCAAGCAAGCAAAAAGTATTATACGGGGACTAGGCCATTGCTTCCGCAAAATCAGAAGTCCCGGGATAATACCCCAGATATCACTGAGTATAAAGACCTAGTATCTCAGAAAGAGGGACCTTTCAAACAAGATTTCGGGGGTTACCCATATATCCGAGAGATGTTCCCCACGAGATAAGTAAGTTTGAAATTTAGGTTTATATCTCGACACAATCTACTAAATGTGCAAAAACCTACTGGCACATCATCAGTGAGACCGTTTAGCACATTTTGACTCTCCAATTCTTTAGCATGCTGTGATAGTCTACTGATGTACTATCATTTCCTCTTTTTCACAACAAAACTCATTTATCATTTTATCATGTTTTTGACTTTTTCAAATTTTCTAATGTTTTTGGATTTTCTGAAAATTCTTACTCTCCCTAAAATTCAAAATCATTTAAATTTTTTTTGAAAACAAACTATACAAGAAAAATGACAACTGTTGTGAATTGCTTCAAATCGCCATCCACTTGGCATAAACAATCAGAACTCCCCCTGACAACAAACTATTTTCCCATTATGATTTCAAAACATTTAAGTTTGTTTTAATCAAATGGTTATTCCGGAAAATAAGTTTTGTTGATTTTATAAAACCACTTGTAGATTAGGGGATTCATTCATCACTTTGTTCTTTTATCTTCAACTTTTTGAAAAATATAACATTTTTAAGTTCAATCAACAAATATCACTTGTAGAAAATCAAGTACAACTTAATGTCCCTGATTCACCACTTGTAAGTCGAAATCACTTTCGTGAATTTCTCAAGAAAAATGCCGATACCTGCTCCACACTTACCAACCTGGGAACTCCGACAAGTCATACTTTTCACATATGAAAAACAGACATCCAAGCCTGACCAAACTTGGATGTTACCTCCTCATCTTCACTTGGGTTATACGTTGCTTTCTTTGATTCATAAAAATCTTTAACCCCTTTCACCTTCCCATCGATCATCTTCCCAAAGATCTTTTTCACATTTCCATTAAAAACTTTTTCGACATCAAATTCTTTCTTTTCAGAATAGAATTGATTCGAAATATCAACCTTACCAACCTTTTGTTTAAAATTTTCAATTCTCAATGGTGGAAAGTTGACATCATCCATTGGCGGAACTGAATTATCTTCTTTTTGAACAATTTGTGGCTCCTCTGACTTTGTGGAATCAGATTCATCACCAAATTTCACATCAGATTTCTTAACAACCCACTTTTAGTTGTCAAGATTCACCCTTCTTTTGTAAAACTTTTTTGAACATTCACCAACTTCATATGTTGAATTTTTAAACACTTTGAACTTTTCAGTTTGTGGTTCAGTTTTATCAACAATTTTCTCTTTGAGTTTAGAAACAACTTCCTGTTTTGTGTTGGTAGCCGTTGGACAATTCCAGGCTATGTGACCAACTTCTTGACATCGGTAACAGGTTCTTGTTTCTTTTCTCTTATAAACTCCATTCTTCTCAAATTTTTGTTTTTCTGCAAAGAACTCTTTGTTTGATTGCTTCCAGAATGAGCTCTTTTCTTCTTCCTCCGAACTTGCTCCTGAAACAAATACAGTTTTTGGTTTATAAGTTTTCTCATTTTTATGATTTTTCGGTGGAATAAAACCTAGACCTTTCTTTTTGTAATTACCGTTATGGTTTGTTTTCTTTTGAAAACCAGAACCAGAACTGTAACCCTTTTTCTTGTTTAAACGTTGTTGAACTCTTGAGGTGTAAGGTTTGGGGTTTTGAGAAAGATTTACATCTTTTATTTCAGAAATATTAATTTCTGTTAATTTGAAAACTTTTTTTATCATTTCAGTTTTAACACCTCTTATTGGAAATTCCTCATCAGAATATAATTTGTCTGAATCATTCAAAGTATATGCCACTTTGATTGGTTCGTCATTCAAATTAGATTTTGATAACATAAATTCTTTATTGTAAACTCTTTTAACCAACGACTTTTGACTGTCAACTGATGAACTTGAACTCTCGGATTCGGACTTTGACTCTGACTCCTCATCTTTATCCAACGCCTGATCAACCACCTTTTTTATTAACTCAGACTCATGATCAGTGTCAGACGATGTGAACGTGACGTCAATGTTTTCTGGTAAATCATCAGTTGTTTCAGACTTTAACTTTATATTGACAGCCTTTTTGACTTGCTCCTCATTTGGTTTTCTGGGAGAATAACCGTCCCAGATCGGAGGCGGACACTTGTTATAATTTGCACTTTGTTTCTTACCAGTATCCTTCTCTTCCGTCTTCTTATCCTGAAAAGCTTCAAAACCTGCAACAGTTGGATAAATTCGATCAATCAAATAATCAGAACTAGAATAGCTTTGCAACAATCTTCTGATTCTTTCATTTTCTATCTTTTCTGTCTCCAACTCTTGCTTCAACTTTGCACACTCTTCAATGTAATGATTGATAGTCTTTTGCTTTGTCATCATCACAGCATTCATCATGGTTAAAGCATATTCTCTCTCAGAATTTGTCTTTTGTAGACTATTCACTGTTCTGTTCAAGACATCATACGACTCTTTCACGTATTTAACATCAAACAATAATTTTTCTTTCATCTTATCAAGTTCACTAAGCTTCTCATCTTTTTCTTCACAATGTTTGCAAGGTTCCAAACACTTTAGATACGGTTTGATAACCTCAACAATCTTTTCAACTTCGATCACTTTTTCAAATTCAATTATCTTCTTAGTTTCAACCACCTGCTCAGCTTCAACCATCTTCTCAACAACTTTAACTTCTTCACACTGTTCAGACTTCTCTTTTGGAACAACACTTTCACATTTCACCTTTTTCTGTTCTTTTGCTGCTTGTCTCTCCTTCAGCTTCTTTAATCTATCTGCAAAATAAAATTAAAAACTTTCAAGAGATAATACAGATTTTCCAATATTTATTTGAGTTTCTTCTTCATCATCACTGCTATCAGATAATGATTGATCGAAGACTGTTGTCTTTTCTGAAATATCATCTGAAGAAACAAACTCTCCATCTTGGTTCTTCTCATCATCAGCAAACGCTTTCATCCATTCCTTCATCAAATCTGGTTCTTGAACTATTTGTGCAGTCAACGCTACCATTTTTGAATCAGGTGGAATGTATTTATCCAGCTAAAGCCTTCTGCCACTTTTTCATTATCTTGATCAATTATGCCAAAATAAGCTTTTTTATTTGCTTCTTCGATCATTTTAGCATGTGAAGTTTGTGGTTCTTTTTGTTGATACGGCTGATGAGCAACTTGTTGATATATGGCTTTCCGATAATAATCATTATTTCCAAACGGATTCTGTGCTCCACTTGCTTCTCTATTTTTACATTCCCTCTTGAAATGTCCTTTCTCCCTGCATCGAAAACAAGTAACTTTAGATTTATCAAAACCCAAAGTAGAAATATTAGCATCTCTAAAATCATCTCTTCCTGTAATCATTTTAAATTTTTCAGCTCTCCTTAAACACTTGCTAAACACCATTTAATATCCATAAGTTCCATTTCTTCTGCATCTATCTGATCATAATCCTCTTTGGTCAGCATAGGATTTTCGATTCTTCCTGCAACCAATCCCTCATATGATTCCAACACTGTAGCAAGTAATGACATGTGGCTTTTAGCAATCTCTTCAGAGAAATTTTGACCATTCTGAATATGCAATGCAATGTTGCAGTGTAACATATTTCCATTATTGTTGTTTGAGCTTTGGAACTGATTACTTGAAGTTGAAGATTTAGGATTAACACTTGGATATGACGAAAATCCACTGCATTTGTTTGGACTTTGATTGACTGATCCAGATGAGTTTTCAGCACTGAAAGCAGTTTGGACTTTCGGACTTATTTCAACATCCTGAACACTTCCTTTATAGTACATCTTGATGTCTTGTTGACCACTTGGACTGTTCATTCTAGCAAAATCTTTTGCTGCTCAAGATCTTGTCCTTCAATCTTTTCGATGAACTGAGAAATTGTCAAGCCATATTCTCCAATATTCTTTAATATCATCAAAAATGTACCCCATTCTTTTTGAGGTAAAGCATCAGCCAATTTGTCGACCCATTCTTCTCGTTCTTTAATTATCTCTAACAAAGACATTGAACGAACTAAGTGATAATATCTTTCAATCAATTTCTTGGTATTTTCACCAGGCAAACTTGAAAAAAGATCAAATTCTTTCTTTAATAATGATTTCTTATTCCTGATCATCTTTTCACTTCCCTCAAATTTAACTCGAAGTGCTTCCCAAATTGAACGTGAAGTATTATCATGTTGAAGTAATATGAAGATGTCTTCTTTAATAGCTTGCTGGAGTAAACTGGTCATCATTTTTTCTGCTTTATACATATTTCTTTCTTTGTCCGAAAATTCAGAAATAGTTTTGATAACTCCCATATCTGTACGAGGTTTAACATACTTTTTCTCGATACACTCCCAAGATCTCAAATGAATTGCTTGAACCCAGTTTTCAAACCGATCTTTCCAACCATAATACTCCTCAATTCCCATTAGTTTCGGGGGTTTTTGTAAAGTTCCTATCTCATTTTCCATGTTCATGCTCTGAGTAATGGTAGCTGGAGTAGTCGGGGCAGTAGCAAACGCGTTATAAAATTCCTCTTCCATGATTCGGTAATAAGTTTCACAAAATCAGATACTTTCAAACAAAATCAAGCCTTTCAAACGAAATACACTTTCAAGCGAAATGAACCTTCAAGCGAAATGACCAACTGGTGCGAAATGACCTGCAAGATGACTTCAAATGAAATAAGATGCTTTCTTACGAAATAGGTGATTTCGTACGAAATGAAATACTTTCACACGAAATAAGGTATTTCGTGCGAAATGAACCAAATATCAGCTGATTTCGTGCGAAATAGCAGACTTTCACACGAAATAAGGACACTATGGTACGAAATAGTGCTTTCGTACGAAATAGCTCACACTATATGCTGATTTTGTGCGAAATGATGAATCTATTCCGTGCGAAATACTGCTGACGTCATCATGTCGATCAAATTTTTTACCAATTAATCAGGTTTTAGTCCGATTTTAGGTCTGAAACTTTCAAGGCTTTGTTAAAACAGTGTTTCTCTTATAATGTGTGAAATTCAAACCATTTTAACCGTAAAATCGTGTTAATTTTGAAAAAGAAGGTGTAGAAATCAGATTTTTGAGCTGAATCGGTAAGAACTCTTCCTCCTGAGCTTTGATATCAATTGTAGGATCGTTTGAACGACCAAACGAGTCGTTCAAAAGAGTTTTTGCTCAATACGAGAGGCGGAAACAAACGTATCGAGTTGATTCAGCTTGCAATTCACTTTAAACTGTCTTTTGATTGATATAACAACGTTTTACAGCGAGTAGACACTTCGGCAGCAGTTCGACACTGAAACCAGAAAATTACAAATGACAAGGCACAACAGGTATTTATAGGCTGGCCTATTTCGTACAAAACAGTACAAACGAAATCAGTTTCACACGAAATAGTGATTTCGTGCGAAATGACCAACTGATTTCGTACGAAATAGCTGTTTCCTATTTCGTGCGAAATACCCCTAAGTCCTAATTTCTCGTACTTCGTGCCCTGATCTATCTAATCTAATACAAGACTCGATACAAGACGAAGTCGACAGACATACGCACTAACAATATTGACCCGTTTTAATACCCTGTCTTCGCTTATTTGTTATTTCATAGCATCGCTAATTCACGAGCCATTCATCCTGCGAGCATGAGACTCGACATACACTTATTAGTCGCTAATGGTCAACTGGTATCAATATTACCATTTGATCCGTTTTACCCTTTTTATTAGTTTTGACTTACTTAATAAGCAGCCATTTGAAAACTCATTTTATCTTAGTCTTTTCGTGACAAATTTACCGTTCCACCCCGTTTTACCATCACTATGGTTTTTCACACTTGTTTTAGTTCCGACCCGTATTATTTCGCATCGGTAACCATATTTCGAATATCATTTCCATTGTATTCATAACTTATAGAATAGATACGTATTCTACAAAAAGGTGTAAGTTTCACTTACCTTGCATCCGGTTATGCTCTTTTTCCGCGTACTGGCTCCATTTGCCCCGCTTTTTACCCAAGCTTCCACCTGGCATGTCGAGCGTCAACTATCATCATAATTCGTAAGACGGTTAGTTTAGTCATTATCACATACGACTATTCCATCTTACGAATTCTATGTCGAAACTACTATTCGACATTCATCATTGATAAATTTGACTTTTAAAAGTCAATTACCCTTAATCGTACGAATGGCATATTTGCGTTCAATAACTTATTTTGGTGATCTCTGTGACAACTGATACAAAACTGGTAATTTCTGTACAATTTAATTATTATTTAATATCTGCAATTACGTGCTTAAATGTCAACATTGTCTGATTTCATGCTATACATGTGAATTCATGCACGTTTCATACTTCAAATATTGCTTTATGCATTACTATTAGCGTTGCGTCAGAAAGACTAGTAAACTCACCGGTAAGACACACTGTGTCAGCAACTCTGCAGAAAGCAGTCAGATAAGGGAATTAGGGCCAAGGAGTTGGTCCAACATCTACAATACATTAAAACCCAAGTATGGATACAAGGGTTAACATATAGACTTTCCGTAAGCTAAAATATGCACTAAAAAACCACCCGAAACACACTTTAAATGCCAAATTTTATATATTTCAGCAATAATTCAGCTATATCAGCATTTGAACACTGAATATCATGCAGAATTTATGTTTTATGGTCCAAATTAACTTACAAAGTGTCGGGAATTGAAAGTGTCACAAAAGGGCGCATAAAGGACACTAAACGGCGCAATTTAGCCACTTTAACGAACCGGTATCTAACCGAACAACCGGACACTACCCGAAACATCAAATTATACTAGAAGCATTGTTTTATTATTTCTGAGCTAGTTATGATCTCCGAACACCCTAACACACTATATAACACATCATATGCATAACACCTAACTAATACACTTGAAATCTAACTAATTAACTTAACTTACCATTAAACACCAACCAAGATGTGACAACCCTCGCTAACCAGGTATCCGTACGACTTAATTAATAATTAATTACTGCTTAATTACTGTGCTTGCTTGAACTTGTGAATAAACTGCTACTTGAATACTGATACATGTACTTACTTGCATCATACTTTACTTACCGTCACTACTTTATTTACATGCTGAACCTTAGTGACAAACATGATGCACAAAAAGCACAGTAGCACTATAGCGGATAACCTATTGAGCATGCTGATAAAGCCAGCATCAGGCAGACACTGCCTCTAAGGCCTGTATGAGCCATAAATATTTTACTACACTAGTGGTGAGTGTAGGGATACA
>JARYGA010018322.1:0-36479 GCA_030545235.1 Helianthus tuberosus | reverse complement strand
CTCTTGGTGGCTTTGTTCTTAGCAAAGTAGCAGATTACATTGTTGAAAGGCAGGAAATACTGTTTGTAAAAGCAATGCACATGCAAGAAACAAACGGTCCAAACAGTCCGAACAACATACTCAAAGAAGCGGAAACAAATAAAGCCAAGTACAAGTTTCTTACTAATCTTACACTTGTTCTCTTTCTCATGACTCTTGGAACATTGTTCTTGTCTCTTGTTGAGAAGTTAAGCTACTTTGAGGCCTTTTATTGTGTTTGTGCCACGATCACGACTCTCGGGTATGGGGATAAGAGCTTCTCAACTCGAGCAGGGCGTTTGTTTGCTGTTTTTTGGATCTTGGTGACTACAGTCTCTTTAGCACAACTGTTTGTGTATTTGGTTGAACTATGGACTGAAAACAGACGACGAGCGCTTGTACATTGGGTGCTTAACCGGAAACTGACGATCCAAGATCTTGAAAAAGCCGATCTCGATGATGACAAAGTCGTTAGGTACACTTAAAACTAGTGGTGACAATTTCCGACACGATCAGGTTTCGGGTTGTCATATCTAACCCATTTAATTACGGGGTGTGTTCCCTTTAACAAACGGGTCGTAGACTTGTTTACCAAATGGGTCGTGTTGGGGTTGACTTTTCAATTAAACAGGTCGTGTTCGGTTTGACCTGTTTAATTAAACGGGTCGTGCTCGGTGTGAGTTTAACACGTTTAATTTTAATAAACAGGTCGACCCGTGAACTTTTTTTATTAAATAGAACCTGCCAAACCGTTTACGACCCATTTATTACAACCCATAAACCGGGTTAACACGTTCACAACTTGATTACTACCCGCCAAACCATCAACCCATTTGACATGTTTCGATAAATAGGTTAAACGAGTAATATTCGGGTTACATGATTTTTTGTGTGTCCGGTTCAGGTTGATGTTTTTGACAGAATAAATTATATGGGTCGTGTTCGGGTTGAAGAATTCAATCTACCAACCCGCCACAATTGATCAACTATAGATGCTAACCAACATATATCTATGTGGTTGTATGGTCTTTTTGTTTAAGCAGTGCTGCAGAATATGTTTTGTATAAGCTGAGAGAGATGGGGAAGGTGAGCAATGAAGATATTGCAGTTGTAGTTGAAGGATTCAAGAATCTTGATGTTGATCATTCAGGCACATTGACAGTGAACGATTTGAAGATCATAGAGTCGTTTGAATCACAGTGTTGACATCTGTGTATCATACTTGATATTGGAAATGATGGAACTGTTTTTTTTTTTTTTTTAAATAAAAAGGGCTCATTCTATTCACACGTTTTGAATGTTATTGATACCTTCATGACGGGACGGAAAAAAAAACTCGAACCCGATTGGAAAACCTTAAATATTCGGAATGGGTATATGGGTATGTAATCGCGTATGGAATTTGTTTTGTAAATTTGGAATTTTTTATATATATCCTTAATTTTGTGGATTTGAGACGAGTATGAGATTAGGTGATACCCGTCCCATTAACCGGACCCGCTTACGTGTATCTATTAATATTTATATCAATTTTGGAAATCTATAAATAGTATGCTTTAGTCGCTAGAAGTATGAAATTGTTAAAATTAAAAGTATTTTAGAAGTATAGTTGAGCATTTGATAGCTCATTTTGGTTTTTGAGGTGAGTATTAATTCTAGAGGTAATGGGCATTTCGAACGATATTTTTAAACAATATAAGATTATAAACGTGTATACCCAATACTGCCATACCCATGGCCATCCGTGTGTGACATTTTTAATTTTAAGTTGTATTTTATTTTTATTTTGAAGTTTTTAATATATAATAATGTTTTAATAAACCTGAATACACCAATACAAAATGTTTATTTTTATCAGTATAAAAATCAATACAAAGTAAACTGTACCCGGTTGTTATACATATTTTTCCATTGTTTATTTATAAGAATAAGTATGTACTTTTATATTTAGTTTTTCAAATGCACCTATGACATACCCATTTACGAAACTAAGGTTGTTCATAGATTGGACCAGACCGGACCAAACCGAGACTGTATAAGTGGAAACAGTGAATTATTGATGTTTTGAGAGTAGACCGGTAGAATCACGGCCTATTCAAATTTATTTCAAATGACAAGAAAATGATCCCGTCACACACAAGTAGTGGATCACAAATAAATTATATCTTTTAATATATAATCGTCGTAGTTGAGTGTTCGTTTCTACTATATGGACTACTTGTTGTTTGGTATAGAGAATAATCTCTGAATCGAGTTTGAATTGTATTGATAATACTGTGTTGTACGAAAAAGATTACATAGAGATGGTGTATATATAGAACACCATATTACACTCTAGCCCCTATACTATCTTTTTTTCTTCTTTCCGACACTCCCCCTCAAGTTGAGTAGTGGGGTCACCAATACTTAACTTGCTCAAACAGCTACTAAAAGCGTTTCCGTTGACTGCTTTTGTGAGAATATCTGCGAGTTGTTCTTTTGTTGATATATACGGGAGCTCTATGATTCTTTCCTCCAGTTTTTCCTTGATGAAATGTCGATCTACCTCTACATGTTTGGTTCGATCATGCTGAACTGGGTTTTCTGAGATTTGTATTGCAGCTGTACTGTCGCACATAATTTTACTGGGTATCGCTCTTTGGGAGAAACCAATGTCTTCTAGGAGCTTCCTGATCCAAAGAACTTCACTTAGCCCTCGAGCTATGCCTCTGAACTTAGCTTCTGCACTCGACAGAGCGACCACCTTCTGTTTCTTACTTCTCCAGGTGACAAGGTTTCCACCAACCAAGGAGAAGTACCCTGACGTTGACTTTCGGTTTCCCTTATCTCCTGCCCAGTCGGCGTCCGTGTAGAGCTCAACATTTGAATGTCCACTTGCTTTGAACAACACTCCATGGCCTGCGGTACCCTTTATGTAACACCCCAAAAATATGTAATCTATTGATTTCTTTTAAGATAGTTATAAGAAGGAAAGTTTGAACCCGAATAAATTAAATATTAGAAACCGGGGACTAAAGTTGAAAATTGGAAAGTAAATCATATTAATAGAAAGACACACACTCCACACACACTTATGTGTGCGTGCGTGGAGGTGTCCAGGAGAAGAACCAAGAAGCAAAAACCCTAGTCCTCATAATCCATCATATTGGAAGGCGATTTCAAGGCAAAACGGTTGTTTGAACCCGTATTATCGATTCCCAAGGTGTGACTAACAAAGTGGTAAGTCGAATTTCTTGAAATCATGAACATTAGAAAGTGGGTTTTCTACCAATCATGAGTAATGTTGTGATATGTGCATCTAGAAGTTAAGACTATGAACTAGGACTCGATTAATGTTCGGTTTGCGTTGATTTAACTCGTTTAGATGGATGGAACATAGATGAGTGATGTAGGATGAGAGAAGCTCATTAACTTGCTTGATTGTTATGAACTTGTAGATTAGTAGGTGAAGATACTTGTAATTAAATGCCCTATAAATGCGAAACCCGCCAAGTGTTTGATAAAATGCCTAAAAGAACAAATAACAAGATGTTGTATGATAAAAGTGTGTAAAAGAATGAAATGGTATTAGTCGGGCTAAATGAATGCATGTGTTGATGTAGGCGTAAAATAAGAAGGTTCAAGTGCAAGGAGGTCGGACAGCTCACAGGATCGAGGTATGTTGTTCTATGCATACAAGCTTTATTGTCTAATTGTTATTGTTATGTTAAAATCGTAAATATGATAGTTCGTATGTGATGGGTAGTCGATAGCGTAACCCGTCCATAAACGGGTCTTAAGAAATGATGATTTATGAATGAAGTTATGTTATGGTAGGTTGGTCTTGAACTAGCCGTATACATGGAAAGTTATGTAAGAAAGATGAAAAATAGCTAAATCCTTCACGAATGGATTTGGGATGATGTATGTGGTATTATGTCTAATCCGAAACCATCGGATTGTCGAATGCGATGCATTATCTCTTTCGGAGATAATAAGTAAGTACCCGTTCAATGGGTAAATGAAAGTAAGATGTTGATGTGGTTATGTAATGATAAGAATGGATGTTGGTTTTTTATTTTAAATTAAAGTTGTAAGAACTAACTAGTTGAACTTGATTGTGTTGTAGGTAAATCTGTTACATAGGTGGCGTGGCGAACTTGGGGCGAACACAAACATGTACACTCGACTATGCGCTTCCGAAGTATTCGCCCTTTTGAAACAATATTTTTGTTAAACCCATACTTCTTGAAAGTTGTCTTTTGGTTATGTAAATTATGGTTTTAGAAACTTAGTCGTTTGTAAGTAGGTACTTTAAACTTGCATTTTGACAGGGTAGTTCGGATTAACACCTATAACTAGATCAGGGGAGGTGTTGATCTCGAACTATCTACAAGGGCATTTTGGTAAAAAAATGAAAATATTATGTTTCTAGTCAAAACTTGAAGTTTCCATGTGTTTTGGTCTTTATGTTAATAAGGGCGTAACAAGTTGGTATCAGAGCCAAGGTTTGAGAGAATCAAGCACGAGTTGAAGTGCTTGGGCTCAAACTGATAGCTCGCGCAATGGGTGTGTTCGCTTCAACGTCGCAAACAAGGTAAAAGTTTGAGATGCTTTAAATTCTATAACGGGTCAAAATAATGATATGTGTCGAAATGGTTTACGAGTGCATAGAACCCAAGAATTGAATCTTGTGTAATTGAAAATATTTATGGCATGGCATTGGCAAGAATTGGTATGCAAACGGACAAGTTTGGGTTGATAGACCATGAATGGGTTGAAAGTTTATAAGCAAGAAAATGGCCGAAAGTTTAAAAAATTTCGAAAATAGTTAATCCGGGTGCCGGATTTTAACTCTATGTGAAGGGGGATGGAATTACGATCGCGTAGGAAGAAACGAATCGTAAATCGGATGAAAATTGAGGAAGTTATGATCGTTTAGGTGAAAAATGAGATTTATGAGAAAATGCAGCACCCAGCATCGAAACTTCTGCTGAAATCGGACCCTCGCGTCGCGCTAAGGACCGTCGCGCCACGCGAGGCCCCCTTAGCGTCGCGCGACCCCCATTAGACGTGCATAATTGTTTTTTTTTTGATGATTTTGACCAATGAACTTGTTTAGGAAGGTTATAAATCATGTAAGTAGGGCCGTGAAAGTTATTACGACATTATGGAATAACTTGTAACGAACTGCAAGGGTAGGTGATGTTAAATTTATTAAAAACCATCGAAAAATTTTATTGTGTAGATGGCGGACCACGTGGATACGAATGATGACGATGTGGCACGGGAAGATGCATTAAACGAAAAGATGGCGCAAATGATGGATAATACTTTTGAAGCTAAACTTCCGCAAATGGTTCAAGAGGTGGAGAGTCGCGTGTTGGAAACGATTGATGCAATAATGACAAGTAAAATGGATGAAATAAAGGAGATGATTGGAGAGTCTAAAAGCAAGAGTAAGATACGAAGATGCACGTATAAGGATTTTATGGCGTGTAGTCCTTCTCCGTATGATGGAAAGATAGATCCAATTGTATGTCAAAGATGGATTTCTAATATAGAAGCCGTGTTTATCCGGAGTCGGTGTGATAAGGAAGATCAAGTAATGTTTGCTACGGGTCAACTGCAATCGCAAGCTAAAGATTGGTGGGATGCTCTTTGTAAAGAGATAGGTGAAGATAAACTTCAAGTGATGACGTGGCAGGAATTTAAAGAGCCTTTCCTAAAATACCATTGTTAGTGCACTACGTCTATTGACTTCGTCTTGTATCATGTAATAGGATAGAATAGGATATTCAGTGCACGAGGTTCGAGTAATTGAGAAATGAGGTTTAAGTGAAGATTTCGCTTGAAACTGATTATGTGACATTTCAAGCGAAATCACACACAACAGATTTCGCTTGAACATGTTTTGGTTTCTTTCAAGCGAAATCCTTACCTCTATATATAGGGCACTTGTCATTTCATTTGGTACGCGACTTCCGAAAGTCTAACGAAGTGCTGCCGGTTTTCTGTCAGGTTGTAAACATTGTTATTATCAATACAAGCAACAGATTAAAGATTACAAGCTGTTTTAGTGTCCGATTTACTGATTCCGCCTTTAAACTGGATGTAAAATTCTTCTGAACGACTCAGTCGGGTCAAACAACGATCCAACAAGTGGTATCAGAGCTCAGGAAGAAGAGTTTAGCTTGATATCATCTATTTTCTGACTTCTACACCTTCTTTTTCAATCTGGACGTGATTTCACGGTCAAAATGGTCTGAGTTTTTCACCGAATGTGTAAAACAGTATTCTAACAAAGCCTTGTAAGTTTGAGACCGAAATTCAAAGTAAAAATGACAAAAACTGGACAGAAACTAGATTTCGCTTGAAAGAGTTCGTAGATTATAGTTGATTTCGCTTCAAAATCAGACAATTTGGCTTGTTTTTGGACTATTTCGCTTGAACATTTGAAGCGAAATAATGTTGAGAGTTTTCGCTTGAATCTGCTGGACTTGTTATTTTGGATTTCGCTTGAATTAGTTGAAGCGAAACTGATCTTGTGGGTTTTCGCTTGAACCAGAATTGGACATAGATTTCGATTGAACAAGTTGAAGCGAAATTGGATTGCTGAATTCGCTTGAAGTAGTTAGTCAAAAGATTTCGCTTGAAGTCTCATTCTGTTTCAACTTGAGATTTCGCTTGAGTTTCCTAGTTCGATTGAAAAGTGGAATTTTGTGTCGGATCATTTCACGACGATCAAGTGTCAGTCATTTTTAGTTTATTTGATATTTGATTGTACTGATTGGGTTTGTTTGATCAATCTGTCAGGTTTGCATTATGGCTGAGGAATTCTTCAATACGTTTTACAACGCATTCGCAACCGAATCGTCTGAGGCTTCAAATATTACACCAAAAACCATTTCTAAAGTGCTAAATGAAAATATCAAGAATGATAACTTTTACGGAACTCATTCAAAGCCACCAGCTCTTGATAGCATTGAGGATTATACCTGGTGGAAAGAACGCTTCATCAACTGGGCAAAGGCGTATGCTCATGAAAGTTGGTTTTGTTTGGAGTATGGGTATGAAAAACCAAAAGACGATAAAGGCGAAGATCTTGTATTCAAGAAATTTACTAGAGAAGATAAAGCTGAATTTGGAGCTGAACAGAGAATGATAGCATTGATCCAGTCCGCAATCAGAAACGATATTTTTGCTTTACTAACTCATGACGGGTCATCTAAGTCTGTCTGGGAAGCTTTACGTGTTAAAGCTGAAGGGGGTAAACAGATTAAAAAGAACAAAATTGCTTTATTAAAGAAAGAATTTGATTTGTTTGATAACATAAAAGGAGAGTCAGTGAGACAAATGATTGAGAGATTTTGTCATCTTAAAATTGAATTGGAAAGATTACAGATAAATAAAACAAGAGAGGAATTGATAGACAAAGTGATTGAAGCGTTACCACGAGCTGATCAGTGGCAAACGTTTGTTTTTATTTTGAAAAATGATGCTGTGTATGATAATATTACTCTTGATGCTTTGTTTGAAAAGATTGAAAGTCATGATTTGGAGTTGCAGAAGCAAAACAAGATGACTGATTCTTCACATCAACAGAACGTTGGCTTGTACTACAAAAGCAGTGTGTTTTCTGATAAAGGCGTTGGTTCACCAAAAACAGCATTTAGTGGTGAAAAGATGAAAGAACCACCAACAACGTCAACAAATCATCATTCTGGATATCATCCATCTTCAAAGACAAATTCTGATGATTCTGAAGAAATTCTGTGCAACATTGCTCTTAAACTGAAGAATTCTCCTGCAATGAGCATCAATGCAGCAAAGCAGCAAATGAGTTTTCTTGCATCTGTTTTGGAGTCATATGAAGGTCTAGTAGCTGGCAAAATTGGAAACTCCGAATTGACCAAAGAAGACTACGACCAGATTGATCCAGAAGAGATGGAGCTCATTGACATTCGTTGGTGTTTAGCTAGTTGTATTCGAAGAGCTCAGAGGTACATGGAGATTACCGGGAAACAATCACTTGGAGGTGCTTCAACAAAGCTTGGATTTGACAAATCCAAAGTGACCTGCTTCAAATGCAAGCAAAAGGGTCATTTCAAAAGAGAATGCAGAAATTCTGAAGTTGGTGAAAGAAATGAACGTCCTTTCAACGATGATTATTATCGAAAGGCGATCTACCATCGAAGCAGAGAAGAGCCAAAGTTGATTGAGGATAAACCGAAAGAGAAATCAAGAGCTTATGCTGTAATTTACGAGGATGAAGGATTTGATTGGAGTACAGTTTGTCCAGAAGAAGATTGCTTAGAAAATGTTCGTAAAACAGCTCACGGGAGAGCTATGACAGAAGAAAGAAAGTTTGTTTTTGTTGCTGAGATTCAAGATGAAAACAAAGACAAAGACACTACTGAAATCCATGAAGAAAAAGTTGAGATCAAAGAGAAAACTCGGGAAGAGATCTTAAGTGAGAAGACTTACAGAGAAAGAAATGTGGTCTACAACAGAATGGATGATATGCAGGAGGAGTATGAGATGGCTGTCGGTAGCAAAAGATGGGATAAAAAGAGAGAATGCTACTATAACAGAGAAGGAGAACCGGTTGTTCCCAAGAAAGACATAATCTTCGATGATGTTCTTCTTGCAGTCCCGTTAAGAGCTGAATACTATAGAAGAGTATTGAAAGATGACACATATGCTAAGAGATATGAAAAGGATATCAGATATGCCATGTTATCATGTCTAAGAAAAAGGGACGAAGAGAGAATGAAGAAGAATGTTGAAGAAATGGTGAACAATCTGAAGAAAGTTGCTGAAGAGGTTAACACAGAAACTGTTGAAGTTGAAGCTGTGAAGGAAATCAAAAGTGAAGAAGTTGTTGTGAATGAAGAGGTTGAGAAAGCTGTTACTGAAGAACAGCAGATTGAAGAAGAGGTGAAGAAAGAAGAAAAGAATGAGAATTTGGAAGTTGGTGATGAAGTTAGTGTTGAAAAGAAGCAAGATGATGCCGATCTGAAGCAGACAGAGGTTGTTGAAAACACCAAAGTGCCAATCACTGAGGTAAATTCTGATTCTGAAAACTTGAAACTGATTGATCAGTGCAAGAAATGCATGGAACCGTGCAGAGCTTGTACTGAAAAAGATGAGCAATTTAGAACAAGAGATCTTGAGTTCACAAAAATTGAAAAGATTTTCAAAGAAAAATGCAAAGAAATGCTAGAAAAAGAAAAAGTTTTTAAAGAAAATGATGAAAAACTTTCAGAAAAATGTAACAAATTAGAGAAAGAAAATGAAGTTTTGAAAGAAAATGTTTTGAAAACGACAAATGAATGTGAACAAAAAGAAATTGCTTGTCAAGAAATGAAAAAGGAATATGACTCAATGAAATTATCATATCAGATTACGAAAGAGTCATATGATAAAGTAAAAGATGAAATGAAATATGCTCAATCAAGAATGAATTATATGTCTGAAACAACCAAAGAGCTTAAACGAATGTATTCGATAAAACAAGATGTTGTTAATTCCTATATTGAGGATGTTGCTAAGTTAAAGCGACAAATTGCTGATTTAGAACAGGATAACAACAAGTTAAAGAGTTACCACGTGTCGTCATATGTGCTTGAACGAATTTTCAATATAAAACCGGGTGATGGTGAATCTGAGCAGAATAAGAAAGGTATTGGTTCAGAGTTTCATCAAGTTCCACCACCGGGAAAATTTGCATTTTATGATGAGGAAAAGGTCGAAAAAGCTTTCAACATGGTTGATCAATTGCCAGACAACATTGACATAACCTATTCCAAATCTGATGATTCTCATGATTCAGAGGTGGTAGGTAAAGTCGTTGAAAGTGTGTTGAAAGAAGAGTCGGTTGATACAGGTAAATCTGAATCACAGGATGAAAATGAAGGAAATCTTCATGATGGTGATCTGAAAAACACAAAATCCGAGAAAAATTTGAATGATGATTCAAAAGGATTGGTTTATACCATGATTGGATCGGATAAATTGTTCTTAGATGTTGTATTCCCGATTCAGAATGTGATTTCAGAAAAAGTCGACAAAGTTTTCAAAATGGTTGAGATTGAGAAGTCTGAAATTTCTAAGTTTGTCGGTAAGAGTCATAGAGGTTCGTATACCAAACCTGGTTTCAAAAAGAAGAACATGAAAGCTGGGTTGGGTTATAAGAAGAAACAACATTGGAACAAAAATGAGAAGCCGAATTTTCAAGCAAAAATGAGTTTTGTTCAAGGAGGCAGTTTAGAAAAAGAAAAAGAATTCAAAATGAAACAGTCTAATGATGAATTCTTTGCTAAAAAGCAAAAGCAACAACCACAGGTCAAAGATGTGTCCATGAGAATATGTTTCAAATGTGATAAAAAAGGACATCTTGCACGCAATTGTCCTAATCTAAAACCTGTGGATGTTGACAAAAAGAAGATTGATGCTGAGAAACAAAAATCCGAGAATGTGAGACAAAGGTCAACTAGATTTGACTAGAAACAGACTTGGAGGTACAATACAAACAAGTTTGCTTCAAATCAAAATTGGAAATTAAACCAGAACAGGTTTGATTCAATACAGACCTGGAATTCTCACACACCCAGATTCAGAACAACACAAAATTGGAAAACAACTGTTGATATGACAAAACCTCAAGAGTTTTGGAAACCAAGAGTTGTTGTTCAAAATCAAAATGTTCAAAAAGTTTCACATTTTTACAAACGAGGTACACCAAAAGGTCAGACATGGTCTGTTAAGAAACAAGTTGATTTGGTAAAAGATGAGAAAGTTGAAGTTAAAATTGAGAAAGTTTTTGTGAAAAATGACAAAGAATTTCCAGCACTGAATGAAAATTATTGTGTTGAAATGCCTAAGGTTCAACAGACCTGGGCTAAATTGTTCAAGTAATTCAGTTAGTTGAATGTGCAGGTGCTCAACAATTCTGAAGATTGTAAAATTGGAACTTGGAGCAGCCTGGCACAACAACAAGGAGAGGAGGCTGCTGGATCCTGTGTTGGTTGAAACAGGAAGTTTATATGTTTTCTGTAAATAAATAAACAATATTTCAAAAATACTAAAAATTGGAAAACTTGAAAAACCAAAAATATGTTTGTTTTTAATTTTTGTCAAATATTAAAAAAAAAAAAATATGTTTTGATTGAATATGCCGAAACCCTCACGGCTGAACAAACATGATTACTTTCATCAGATTGAAAAATGGTTTTCAAACTGTTAAGATCAATGGGTTGTAAATCATGGGGGTACTTTATATTAGATTTTCTGCAATTCAGTACACTTTTAGCAGAAAATGGATGGCGAGACAAAGCTATCAGTATTGGTTTTCAATTTTTCTTTATGTGATTTTGTATTTTAGGGGGAGTAATATTGTCAGAAAATACAAAAACATTTGAAAATTTGAAAAAGTCAAAAACATGATAAAATTCAAAAATTTGAGTTTTTGTGTACAAAGAGGAAATGATAGTACATCAGTAGACAGTTACAGTATGCTAAAGAAATGGAAAGTTTAAATGTGTTAAACGATCTCACCGTGGATGTGTCGGTAGATTTTTATACATTTAGTAAACTTTTTCGGGATATAAACCTAAATTCAAATACTTACTTATTTCGTGGGGAACACTACTTGGATATATAGGTAACCCCTGAAATCTCGTTTGAAAGGTCTCATAATCTGATATACTAGGTCTTTATACTCAATGATGTCTGGGGTATTATTCCGGGACTTCTGCTGAACGGTAGTTTTGACCTAGTCCTTGGATAATACTTTATGCAAATGCTTGAAACATAGCATTAAACCCTCAGCATGCCGATGAAACAATAAAATTGATAGTCGCTGCTGTTGTAAGCAAAAAGATCCTCTAAAGGGGACATACCGTAAAGTCGAAGCTGATATCTCTCTGCGTATACGGAAGTATCGACCTGAGATCCCTCGGCCCTCGCATACCTAATTTATGTACAGATATCATTGTAGTATACTCACCTGTAAGACTGATTATTGGGATTCTGGATACGGGAGTATATTCAAGAGGTGGGACACATGAATAGGTTTAAGTTCCTAAAATACCTAATTTGTATCCTGAATTAGTTGAAATTTGTGTGAAAATTTAAGTGGATCAGTATATCGACAATCTAAGTGAATTGTTTAATATTTACTGTGTTACTAAGCTCAACGGTACTTGTGATTTGTCAAAAACTGATATGATCCTCTGACGCATAATCAAACAAAAATATTGTCTGTAAATATGTTTGTACATATTTTTTTACTGCTTTATATTTTCAGAAAATACAAAAAGATTTTGATTTTTGCTTTATTTTCGACAACTGATGTCTGAGTGCTGAGTTTCAAAATCTAAGTAAGCTGATTGTGTTTCTGAAAATAAAACAAGTTCATTAATTTGAAACTTGAAGTTTTTAAATCAAAAATTCAAAAACAGTTTGTGATATCTCCAAGGTCATTAGTTTGGACTTGGATGATTAACTGTGAGGGAGTTGGATTCTTTAATACTGCTAAATCTATACAGTTTGTTGATAGGGGAAGTGGATTAGAGAATTTGTTTGAGAATTCAAAATGCTGTTACTCATAAATGTTTGAGAAATTGCAGATGATAGTCCAGACTACGATCCCGAGAGCTGAATCTAAGGGGGAGTCTGAAGACAAGCTGAAAGTTAGGAGCTTGTATCTGGAAAGCTAGGTGTCGATCCCAAAGCACGGAAGCTTAACAAAAGGGGGAGCCTGAAGCTGATAGAAGAAGAGAAAGATTATTAGATGCTTACAATGTTACAACTTAAATGAGAAGGCATAATGATCAAGACTGAAGAAGGTGTCATAACAGAGAATAGTCACTGAGGACTTCGTCAATATCCGAGGGGGAGTCTGTTAGTGCACTACGTCTATTGACTTCGTCTTGTATCATGTAATAGGATAGAATAGGATATTCAGTGCACGAGGTTCGAGTAATTGAGAAATGAGGTTTAAGTGAAGATTTCGCTTGAAACTGATTATGTGACATTTCAAGCGAAATCACACACAACAGATTTCGCTTGAACATGTTTTGGTTTCTTTCAAGCGAAATCCTTACCTCTATATATAGGGCACTTGTCATTTCATTTGGTACGCGACTTCCGAAAGTCTAACGAAGTGCTGCCGGTTTTCTGTCAGGTTGTAAACATTGTTATTATCAATACAAGCAACAGATTAAAGATTACAAGCTGTTTTAGTGTCCGATTTACTGATTCCGCCTTTAAACTGGATGTAAAATTCTTCTGAACGACTCAGTCGGGTCAAACAACGATCCAACAACCATTGCCCTCAATCCGCCATCGATAGGATTCAGGAGGAATTCTTGCGCCTCCGACAACACGATGAAACAATCAATGAGATAACAAATATTTTCTTGGATAAGCTGAAGATTTGCAAGGAGTTCGTGAATTCAGAAAGAATGAAAATCAATCGATACCATGATATGTTGAAGGCGGAGTTTAGGGAGTTTATTACGCCCTCGAAATGTGAGACTCTTGACGAACTCATTAACTGGGCGCGAGACAGGGAGATTGAACTCAAGAGACAGGTGGAGCGAGGTGAAAAGAGACCGTCAGAGAAGGTGTCTAACCCAATTCCTTCCAAGAAAGGCAAGTTTCAAGATCAAGCTAATAAAGAGAAAGCAAAGAGTGGAATTCCCCGTTGCAAGAACTGTGGAAAGCTTCACTCTAGGGAGTGCCTGTTAGGCAAGAAGGGATGCTATAACTGTGGGGAAGAGGGACATCCGCATTACAGATGCCCTAAGAATACGAAGACATGTTTTAATTGTTTCCAGAAGGGTCATTTCAAGGCGGAGTGTCCCAAGCTCCAACAGGGAATGAAGAAGGAAGGCAAAAAGGAGGAGAACCCTAAGGCAAGAGCAAGAATGTTTCAAATTACGTCCGAAGAGGCTAAAGCTCATCCGAATGTTGTGTCAGGTATTTTCTTGCTAAATTCCTTGCCGATGTACGTGTTATTCGATACCGGGGCTACTATGTCATTTGTTTCTAGTGATGTAATCAATCACCCCTCATTTAAGATTGAAAGAATGCAAATACCATTAGAGGTAGAGATAGCTGATAGCAAGAATTATTTGTTGCACGAAGTGTGTAGAACCTGTAAGCTCACGATAGAGGATGAGGAGTTTGATATTGATCTTGTACCTATGGTCTTAGGAGAATTCAATGTAGTAGTAGGTATGGACTGGATGGCCCGACACCATGCGGAGATTAAATGCGAAAGTAAGACAATACGCGTGCAATCTCCGAGTGGGAGATGGTTAAGTATTCAAGGAGAGAGAAATGTAAAAACAAAGTTATGCAATATTGTCCAAGCCTTCAAGTACGTGTGTAATGGAAGTAAGGCATTTTTAGCCTATGTAATAGATGTTCATCAAAGCCTTCCCAAGATCGAAGACGTGGCAGTAGTGAACGAGTATCCGGATGTGTTTCCGGAGGAGTTGCCGGGGCTTCCACCCGAACGCGAAATAGAATTTCGTATTGAATTAAATCTGGGTGCGCAACCGGTGGCTAAATCCCCATATAGACTGGCTCCTACCGAAATGAGGGAACTAATGACACAATTGCAAGACCTACTTGATAAGGGCTTTATACGTCCGAGTGTATCACCTTGGGGAGCACCTGTTCTTTTCGTAAAGAAGAAAGATGGGTCGATGCGTATGTGCATCGACTACCGGGAGCTGAATAAATTGACCGTGAAGAACCGTTATCCCTTACCCAGAATTGATGATCTTTTTGATCAATTGCAAGGTGCGAGTTGGTTTTCAAAGATAGATTTACGTTCGGGCTATCATCAAGTAAGGGTGCGAGAGGAGGACGTTGCAAAAACTGCATTTAGAACTCGGTATGGACATTATGAATTCTTGGTCATGTCCTTTGGGTTGACGAACGCGCCAGCCGCATTTATGGACCTTATGAACCGAGTATGTCGACCTATGTTAGACAAATCTGTAATTGTGTTCATAGATGACATTTTGGTATACTCCCGGAATGAGGCCGATCATGCAAGACACCTACGTGAAGTACTTGAAACCCTCCGTAGAGAAAAACTTTATGCAAAGTTCTCAAAGTGTGCCTTTTGGCTCAGGGAGGTGCAATTTCTAGGTCACATAATAAATTCAGAGGGTGTCTTAGTAGATCCAGCAAAGATTGAGGCCGTATTAAAGTGGGTTCCTCCGAAAAACCCAACCGAAGTAAGGAGTTTTCTAGGCCTTGCCGGTTATTATAGAAAGTTTATTCTAGATTTCTCAAAGATTGCATTACCAATGACTAAACTGACGAGGAAGGAAGGAAAGAAGGAAGGAAAGTTTGTGTGGGATAAAGAACAAGAAGAAGCTTTTCAAGTGTTAAAAGAGAAATTATCGAGTTCTCCGGTGCTAACATTACCCAATGGAACGGAAGATTTGGTTGTCTATTCAGACGCGTCACGTCAAGGCTTGGGGTGTGTTTTAATGCAAAGGGGAAGGGTTATCGCGTATGCTTCAAGACAACTCAGACCACATGAAGTAAACTACCCGACCCATGATCTAGAATTGGCAGCGGTGGTTTTTGCCTTAAAGGTTTGGAGGCATTACCTGTATGGGGTAAAATGCACGATCTACTCGGACCATAAGAGCCTCAAATATTTCTTCGAACAGAAAGATTTGAATATGAGACAACGAAGATGGTTAGAACTGATTAAAGATTATGACTGTGATATTTTATATCACCCGGGAAAAGCAAACGTCGTAGCTGATGCGTTGAGCCGAAAAGAATATCCACGCCCGATTCATGTAAAATCTATGAAGATGACAGTTACGCCTCACCTCATTGAAATGATAAGAGATGCTCAAATAAAAGCACTAAAGGCATGGGATCCAAAGAAAGAAAGAACGAAGGGAATAGCAGAGAAATTTGAAGAAAACTCGAACGGGCTTAAAACGAGATTTGGTCGGATCTGGATACCAAGGTTTTGTGAGGTCAAGACAGAGCTACTTGAAGAAGCTCATAAGTCACGGTATTCCATTCACCCTGGGGCTACAAAAATGTACTATGACTTGAAGGCAAACTATTGGTGGCCCGGTATGAAACGCGATATCGCTAAGTATGTCGTGAAATGTCTGACGTGCTCTCAAGTGAAGGCGGAACATCAGAAACCCTATGGAGAGTTACAACCCTTGGAAATTCCAGTATGGAAGTGGGAGGAGTTAACGATGGATTTGGTAACTAAGTTACCTAGAACGAAAAAGGGGCATGATACGATATGGGTAATAGTGGACCGGCTCACAAAGAGTGCACACTTTTTACCAATTCGAGAGGTCTACTCCTCAGAAAAGATGGCGGAAGTGTATGTGAATAAAATAATATCTCGACACGGGGTGCCTGTGTCAATAGTTTCAGATCGGGATGCGAGATTTACCTCTCATTATTGCAGCTGTATTGCAGCTGTATTGTCGCACATGTTTGGTTTGATCATGCTGAACTGGGTTTTTGTGAGATTTGTATTGCAGCTGTATTGTCGCACATAATTTTACTGGGTATCGCTCTTCGGGAGAAACCAATGTCTTCTAGGAGCTTCCTGATCCAAAGAACTTCACTTAGCCCTCGAGCTATGCCTTTGAACTCAGCTTCTGCACTCGACAGAGCGACCACCTTCTGTTTCTTACTTCTCCAGGTGACAAGGTTTCCACCAACCAAGGAGAAGTACCCTGACGTTGACCTTCGGTTTCCCTTATCTCCTGCCCAGTCGGCGTCCGTGTAGAGCTCAACATTTAAATGTCCACTTGCTTTGAACAACACTCCATGGCATGCGGTACCCTTTATGTAACACCCCAAAAATATGTAATCTATTGATTTCTTTTAAGATAGTTATAAGAAGGAAAGTTTGAACCCGAATAAATTAAATATTAGAAACCGAGGGACTAAAGTTGAAAATTGGAAAGTAAATCATATTAATAGAAAGACACACACTCCACACACACTTATGTGTGCGTGCGTGGAGGTGTCCAGGAGAAGAACCAAGAAGCAAAAACCCTAGTCCTCATAATCCATCATATTGGAAGGCGATTTCAAGGCAAAACGGTTGTTTGAACCCGTATTATCGATTCCCAAGGTGTGACTAACAAAGTGGTAAGTCGAATTTCTTGAAATCATGAACATTAGAAAGTGGGGTTTCTACCAATCATGAGTAATGTTGTGATATGTGCATCTAGAAGTTAAGACTATGAACTAGGACTCGATTAATGTTCGGTTTGCGTTGATTTAACTCGTTGAGATGGATGGAACATAGATGAATGATGTAGGATGAGAGAATCTCATTAACTTGCTTGATTGTTATGGACTTGTAGATTAGTAGGTGAAGATACTTGTAATTAAATGCCCTATAAATGCGAAACCCGCCAAGTGTTTGATAAAATGCCTAAAAGAACAAATAACAAGATGTTGTATGATAAAAGTGTGTAAAAGAATGAAATGGTATTAGTCGGGCTAAATGAATGCATGTGTTGATGTAGGCGTAAAATAAGAAGGTTCAAGTGCAAGGAGGTCGGACAGCTCACAGGATCGAGGTATGTTGTTCTATGCATACAAGCTTTATTGTCTAATTGTTATTGTTATGTTAAAATCGTAAATATGATAGTTCGTATGTGATGGGTAGTCGATAGCGTAACCCGTCCATAAACGGGTCTTAAGAAATGATGATTTATGAATGAAGTTATGTTATGGTAGGTTGGTCTTGAACTAGCCGTATACATGGAAAGTTATGTAAGAAAGATGAAAAATAGCTAAATCCTTCACGAATGGATTTGGGATGATGTATGTGGTATTATGTCTAATCCGAAACCATCGGATTGTCGAATGCGATGCATTATCTCTTTCGGAGATAATAAGTAAGTACCCGTTCAATGGGTAAATGAAAGTAAGATGTTGATGTGGTTATGTAATGATAAGAATGGATGTTGGTTTTTTATTTTAAATTAAAGTTGTAAGAACTAACTAGTTGAACTTGATTGTGTTGTAGGTAAATCTGTTACATAGGTGGCGTGGCGAACTTGGGGCGAACACAAACATGTACACTCGACTATGCGCTTCCGAAGTATTCGCCCTTTTGAAACAATATTTTTGTTAAACCCATACTTCTTGAAAGTTGTCTTTTGGTTATGTAAATTATGGTTTTAGAAACTTAGTCGTTTGTAAGTAGGTACTTTAAACTTGCATTTTAACAGGGTAGTTCGGATTAACACCTATAACTAGATCAGGGGAGGTGTTGATCTCGAACTATCTACAAGGGCATTTTGGTAAAAAAATGAAAATATTATGTTTCTAGTCAAAACTTGAAGTTTCCATGTGTTTTGGTCTTTATGTTAATAAGGGCGTAACAAGTTGGTATCAGAGCCAAGGTTTGAGAGAATCAAGCACGAGTTGAAGTGCTTGGGCTCAAACTGATAGCTCGCGCAATGGGTGTGTTCGCTTCAACGTCGCAAACAAGGTAAAAGTTTGAGATGCTTTAAATTCTATAACGGGTCAAAATAATGATATGTGTCGAAATGGTTTACGAGTGCATAGAACCCAAGAATTGAATCTTGTGTAATTGAAAATATTTATGGCATGGCATTGGCAAGAATTGGTATGCAAACGGACAAGTTTGGGTTGATAGACCATGAATGGGTTGAAAGTTTATAAGCAAGAAAATGGCCGAAAGTTTAAAAAATTTCGAAAATAGTTAATCCGGGTGCCGGATTTTAACTCTATGTGAAGGGGGATGGAATTACGATCGCGTAGGAAGAAACGAATCGTAAATCGTAAATCGTAAATCGGATGGAAAATACGTCAGTTTACACTGGTAAATACAATTAAGTGACTCATTTTGAAAAGAGTTTAAGAAAATTGATTTGAATGCACGTGGCACAAAATATATTTTATAATTTGATTAAAATGCACGAGGCAAAATTAATCTTTTTATACTTGGGACAATTTTATTAATAAAGATCTTGTATCCGATTTACATGGTTGTCCAACATTTAGGGCCGGTGATTATACAATACAAGCCGGACAAGATTAATCGATACACCACAAATATAATCTCACAAGAAGACACCCTTACGAGTGAGTATACGTTTTACATATGCAACAGGAGGTGTTTTGCCTACACCTTGTGCTTACGTCGTGGCAATTCACTTTTTAAAATGAGCCAAGGATATCCAGGACACGGTCATTAACCCCCAATGTTATTTGTCATCAATCAATACAGATTAAAACGGGATTATGCAATTTAATCATCTCCGATTAAAAGGTTTCTACACCCGACCAAGCGGTATTTTTATAATACCGTATCCCAAGCCCGTATAAGGGAAAATAAGTTAAAAGTATTTACCTGAGCTAGCAATGCAATTTATACTCAGCCGTATATTCTAATCAGCAAGCACAAGTACTTCTACTGGGGCTCTCAATCTGGAACGAAGGTTTTATTAACCTATTAAATTCCTAACGGGTCTTATTTAAGTCGTAACTTAGACCGGTTAGTTTTAAGGAAAGGTTTACGGTTCAAAACGCATGATTAAGCGAAGACCGGAATAGGATGTGATTTAGACCCGACAAGTTTGGAGACTTGTATAATATGGGTAAACTAAACACATTCTGGATTTTGAGATAAAAACGATAACGTTTGACCCGTTTCGGCTAATTTATGCAAACTAGTTACATAAACCGAACCGAACGCGAATAACGCATGACGGGTAATCATGAGAGTCATATACAGGTTTCCTAAGTTAATTATTCCTCAAATATGTTGTGACATTAGTAAGATGTCTTTCATTATGCCCAAAACGTATTTAAACACAAACTAGGCCTCGTAGGGGTAGTTTGGTTATTTAAAAGGTTATAAAAGAGTTTAAGTATTTACCTGAGTTACAGGTCTGGTATAATCAGCGAAAATACTTATTTTGATAAGTTATAACAGTAGGATAAAGTATATATGTGAAATTTATCAATTATAACCAAACTATGCCCCGTAGGGGTATTTTGGTAATTTCACATAAGCCGAAAAGCTCTAAACTGAAGTCTGAGTTTAACAACCTTTGCTTACTGTTAAAATATTATAATTTGCCTCAAATATCAGTAGGTATCAACCCTTGTATGTTTAAAATAGTCCTGGTACATACTTTGCGTTAAAAACGCTTAAAAAGGCGATTAAAAGCCGTTTACGGGTTTGATACATAAAGCTGATAATTTTACTATTCCAGAAGGCTTAAAATAATTTATTTATCATATGTGATCACTAGCAAAATGTTTGGAGTTTTTTAGATATGTAAAACTCATTTTATGGCCCGTAAGGGCAAAACCGACATTTACCGGATTAAGCCTACGATTATGAGTTATGCTCAGCCTAAAATTAATTAAAAATCTTTAAAATTCCCAAAATAATATATTACATCAGTGGGTAAAGATTTGATATCAAAAAGTAGGCTTAACTAGGCTATATGCTAATTACGCCATTTTATTAACATAAAGCTTTCGATTTGCGCTAATGAGCATAACTCTTAATCTACACTTCAAACTGATGTCAAACTTTGCATACAAGTTTATATATCAGTAATTAAAGTTTCTACTCTTTTACATTTCCAAAAATCATGTTTTAAGGTAATAAGGGCATAATGGTCAACATATGAGCAATTAACGGAATCATGCGCATTAATTGGATAACTAATGATCCGAGGTGTATAATCTCAGAGGGTTATACTAGCATGTAACCTGGTCCAAATGAAGCTCTTAGGTATTTCTAAATCATACTAAAGCGGGTCAGAACTGAAGTCAAAGCAAAAGTCAAAGCTTTGCGACTTTCGGTTCCGAATCGGTTCAAAACAGAAAGTTGTCGAATCAAACAAGCTTAGACAAGTTCTTATGCTTATTATCAAGTTATATGAATGATAAAATAGGTTACACGCCTTTTACATCGTTAATTATGCATTAAACGAAAGATTACATTTCTATTGACTTTTTCTAATCGTCTTTGACTCGACAAATGACCTAGTTAGGATGGGAATCAGGGGGAACCCTTTTGAGGGTTTATTACCCACATAATTACCAACTTATAACTACTTTTGATTTGACTAATCTCTGGACCATCAGTGATTAATCTTAAAGTCAACCGTTAATTACGACGGTTTGACTTTTAAGCTAAAACTAAGATAAACTTAATTAAGAAGGGATTAGTAAACTTACTGAAGTCCTAAGCTTGATTATTGACCACTTCAGAGAAGGGTTGAGCTCCAGGAATGATCAGAAAGCTGAAGGAAATGGTGTGATGAATTGTTTGCAACTCAAGACCCTTTTATAGTGAATTCAATCACCACAAAGTGTTGACAACAATGTCTAGCACTTACCACAACATTCCCACAGGTGTCCTACATGTTTAGGGGTTGTTTAGGGGCCAAGGGAGATGAGGAAACTCGTTTAAAAGGTCAAGAGTGCGTTTAAACAGCAAACAACAAGTTTCTGGTCGCTGGGCACTACCTTACGGACCGTAAGGTAAGGCTTACGGTCCGTAAGTCGTTGATCAGAAGTGAAAAGTTGTTGTTCTTTGGTGTTTTGAAGGGGCAACTTGTGGGTTTCGAATTTGGGACTTATTTTAACAGTATGGGACCTCTTGTAATGGGTCTTGAACAGTTATTTACCCTACCACATTGTCATGCTCCTTTGAATCCTTTCGAAAGTTCCGTTAAAGAAGGTTTACCGTGCATTTTCTTCGTAGGAGTCCACCATTTCAATTATTGTCATGAATTTCTGGATTTAGATGTTTAATATTTTATACTTGGGTCTTGGGATTTATAATTGAGGTCGTTCAGAGGTAAAAATTAACATGACGCCACCTTTAAATCCTGCCAAAACATCTTTATTACATCCGAGTTTACAACACATTTTGTCTTTCATGACACGTGTCGTTATTTCATTGAACACGAATTTTCGAGGTGTTACATCCTCACCCCCTTAAAAGAAATCTCGACCTCGAGATTTGTTAAAGTAAAGGAAGTAATTTCTGCCTTACATTGGGCTTAATCTTCCCCAGTACCTTTGAGCCTCTAAGGCACTCCAATTGACCTTTATAATAGGTACATGTATCTTTTTGGAGCTTCTAATCCTGTCAATCCTTAATCGACACAGGTTGCTCATCATATTATAAATCTGCATATCATTATGTGATAATGCTTCTTGACTTATTGGCGAAACACCCTTCAGTCACTTGTGTGTAATGTATTGCGAGCTCCACTAAGCTCCTTAATAGGTTTTAGCTTATGAGCTGCTTGATCTTGATACATTCGATTTCCTTCGAATGATTCTATATATTCAGAGCTTAACTAGCCTGATAATTTTAACAAATTTGGCACACCCTTCCTGGGTGATCTTTTTGCTGAACCTCATCCTTAACAAGAATTTAGGAGGTTTGTTATTTCCATTACTTCTTGATTTTCTGCCAATTACTGGCATCTTACAGGTGATTATGAATTTGCATGATCTTATTTGTTGTTTTTAATGCAACCTTTAGATGCTAATAAGTGGACTTTCTAAAGTCTCGTCCATCCAACGGATGTTTTGATATTTCATTTATACAAGGTCTCCAAAGGAGCCACCTTGATACTTATATAATAGCTATTATAGAAAAGCTTATCTTAAGGTGAGATGGTTATTCCAACCATTGTTCAAAATTAATCTTAAGGAATAGCCAATCTTTACAGTTAGTCGAACAAATCGACGATCCTGGGTAGTTGATGGCGATTCTTAATCGTTGTCTAAATAGGGTTGCGGTATATAATGTATAAGTAAGATGAACCGTCTTTCCTAGTTAACTACACTGAACTCTCAGGATATTGAGTTAGGCTATATGAATCCATATCTTAAAACTTACTTAACCAGGGTTTTCGATTTTTCCAATAATGGTACTAGCTGTCTTGGAGATTTCATAATACACAGCCTTAAATGGGATTTTTAAACTTAACTCTACCTGCCTCCCTGGGGTAAACAGGGTAATCTTAGGAGAAGATAATCAAGGTACAAGGAGGTTACAGAGATTTTCCATATCTCAAGCTCCAGTTCGTCCATCATTGCATGTGTCAAATAAGTGACACATTTATGTTACTAGTCCACGAATTCTTTAATCGGGAATATTTACTTGGATAATTTCATTCTGGATATCTTCTTTGAATACCATTAGCTGACTTTAGCACTCTATAACCATTGGAATATACTTGTGGTCCCATGCATTAAACCTCCATACTGATCAGACATGGAAGCAATCTATGGAACATATTAAGATATACCAATCCTCATGTGGCGCTTTTATCATGCTATTTGGTATTCGCAATCGTTTAGAGATCAAAGAGATATCAATTTCATTTGAATACATTTATCTGGAGAGAGAGTACATTGGAATTTTATGACTGAAGATTTCTGATAGGAACAGAAGAATAGTTCTGGTGAACTTTCTACCTGTAAGTTTTACCTTACCCTTAATATATATAGGGTTCTTATGAAAAGTTTTAAAAGCTTCATATACTTATAGTTTATGAAGGATTTACTGGTATCCGAACCAAAATAAAAACTCTTAGCATTTAAATTACTGATAAAATGCCAAGGAATGTACCTGATGCCATTATTTTTGGACTAGCTCAGGCATTTTAGGCGCTTTCAATTTTAGGCTTTACTTCCTCCGCCGCATATCCTTTGACAGATTTAGGGCACGTAGTCTTGATGTGGCCTTTCTCATTACAGCCGAAACAGACTGCATTCTTCATGTCTTTGCAGTCCAACGTTTTATGTCCCTTAGACTTGCAGATCCCACAATGTAGAGGTCGAGGCTCAAATCTGCATTTCCCGTAGTGGCGCTTCTTGCAAATCTTGCATACAGGTTTCTGATTGGACTTTTGTTTATTCTTTTTCTTAGAACTCTGGGAGTTATCTACCTCCCTTTTCCTTTTTAGTTCATTCTTCGCATCAGAGGCATGAACGGGATCCTCCTTAAGAGTAAGGAAGTGTGGTTCTAGATAAAATTTGGACCGAGCAGCATGGGGCTCCTTGAACTTTTTCACAGCCTTCTTCACAGCTTTTCCAACAGCTGCGTCTATCATAGTTTGAAGAACATCTTTGGAAATTCTAAGGTTCACAATTTCAGCATCATTAGTATGCGTCGTGCCATCAATGGCGCGATCGACTGTTGTCTTATCCGAGTTTGCCATACTTTCTATTGGTTCCTAACACCAATAAAACAATTTCTTAGTTGAAATCCAACAACCGCTATTTTTCATTCTGATGGCCTTAATATATACTAACCATGGTGTCAATAACCTATACAGGCTATTATAGCGCTAACATTCTTAATGAACATTATTTAAAAGATATTAATATTACTTAGCCTAGGTCGCAAAAGACCATCAATGACATTAAAGATTTGGACCTAGTCCATCACTTTTCTGACAGAGGATCAAAACGTCACATCTGTCTTTATTATATTAAAGAATTTAGGTAGCTTGAAAGCTTGCCATAGGAATATCAGAAAAGAGTGATTCCTATTAGATATAAAATATCCATCTAAGGTTTGTTGGAGCATTTTCTAAAGTATCATCGGCCAATTTCTACCTCGTATTAAATGACCGAAGTCCTAATCAGGCGGAGACAACAGTTCTCTATAGTTATTGTTCAATATTGAATCATATGTGCCAGTATCAAGTAAATTTTCTGCATAAACTGCTTGATAAGGAAAGGTACCTGCTATATAGTTATCCTTCTGCACCATTTCCTGGCGTTCATCCGGAAGACTCATGCGTTTATTTTCCTGGCCTCTCCCGGCTTCTTTATAAGCTTTGGGCAGTTGGTTTTGATGTGTCCTTCCTCGTTACAATTGTAACATGTGGCGTTCTTTAACCCCTTGCAATCTAAGGTTTTGTGACCCTTGGTCTTGCAAATTCCACACAATTTAGCACGTGGGTCGATTGTACATTTTCCAAAATGTTGCTTTTTGCAGTTACTGCATTTGGGCCTGTTATCAGACTGACTCGAGTTCTTCCTAAACTCGGAATCCTTCCCGCGCTCAGAGTTTCCCTTCTTCTTCTTGTTATATCGATGAGAGTTTTCCTCCTCTCTTTCTCTTCTTCCCTCGCCAGAAGCCTTAACGGACTTAATTCTAATTGCATCTAAGGTGAGAGATAAGGATAAGTCCACCGCGGACCTATATGTGGTTGGCCTAGATGCTTTAACACTTCCTTTTATCTCTGGTGCTAGGCCTCCAATGAAACGCGCTATGCGTTTAGGTTCAGGGGTGACTAAATAAGGAACTAGGCGGGACATAGTGTTGAAACTTGTCACATACGCCTGACAATCCAAATCCTCCATGACTAGAGTCAAGAAGTCTGATTCTATATTTTCTACCTCATGCTGGGGGCAGTAGTTTTCCTTGACTAATGCAACAAATTGATCCCAAGATAAGTTGTAGAGTAGAACTTTTCCCGTGGCTTGGAGCAATGATCTCCACCATGCCAACGCTTCTCCTTTGAATGATTGTGAAACAAATTTCACAACATCTTGCTCCGCACAACCACTGATGTCAACAACAGCGTCCATCTCATCGAGCCATTTCATGCAATCGATGGCCCCTTTTTCTCCTGTAAAGTCTCTAGGCTTGCAGGAGGCAAAATATTTATATGAACAGGTCTTAACTGGTGCCTCTTGATGGAACACAACCTGTCTAGACGGAATACTCCTTTGATTTGACAAGTCATGAACATCGTCCTCCCTTGACTCATGTATTTTAGGAGGGGGCTTACTACGAGCCACAGATAGAGTCTTAGAGTGGGTATCATTTGATTCATCATACTGTCTATCAAGAGCTCGAGTAACAGCATAATCTATTATTGCCTGCAGTTCTGCTCCAGTTACATTAATTCTGGTAGTATCATTGTTCTCCTTCATGTGGCTGTTAACTTCATCTAGTCCAGCCATGTAGCTTGATTACTACATAAATATTAATAATGATTTATTCAGAGGTTTTTATGGAATCATCATCTTTGACGATTCACCAACCATGGTAATATAAACCATATTGGTTAACTTGTTAGTTATATTTAATTAGTATTTTCCATGATAATTTTATCCTAGTTATAAAACATTAAGGATATTGAAGTGGCGCAAAAGGCCTAGTCACAAGGACAGTTCTAAATTTTATAAGCCATGATTTCAGAGAATCGAGGCATTAAGGTTTGAATCAAGTTCATTACCTTCTCTTGATAGGGAGTTGTAGACTTCAACTGTCTTTTGTCTTTTAGGACAATAGATATAGCCCGTGGGCATTTCCCTTCTGAGGGATGGTTATAATATGATCATCTTCTCAGATGCTATTAGTCGAGATCGTATGGATCCTACCAACTATTATGCTTGGACCTGGTCCAATATTTTTAGACAGGAGGTCAAAGACCACCTCTGTCGTTGTCTTATCGGACAACAAGTTTAGCCCGTAGGCACTTCATCACTATCGGATGTTTATAATATGATCATCTTATAGGATGACACAAGCCATGATTTCTAAATCACTAGGCTAGATAAGAAAATTGAAAGAATCCAATATAAGGATGACTGTTGTGATTTTATCGAATCACATTTGCCAGGAGTGCTAACACGTTCTTAGGTGTTAACAAGGATCTGAATCCCTTGGGTAGGTTTCACCATCTTGGCCGCGTAGGCTAGGTTTCACCTTTAAGATTCTTTTTTAAAATGCCTACTGGCAGGGAAGGAAGGATATTTATTTTATTCAAGATTTTTATCAAAAATCCTAATTTATAAGTTAATAATAGCACAAATGGCCTAGTCGCGTAGACAAGTTTAATTTATAAGCCATGATCGTTTGGGATCGAGGCAAATTTATAAGTTAGTAATAGCACAAAAGGCTTAGTCACGTGGACAAGTTTAATTTATAAGCCATGATCGTTTGGGATCGAGGCATTTAGTAATAGCACAAAAGGCTTAGTCACGTGGACAAGTTTAATTTATAAGCCATGATCGTTTGGGATGGAGGCATTTAGGTGTGAATCAAAGTTCATTACTTTTCCTTGACAGAGAGTTGTAGGCTACCACCGTCTTTAGTCTCAGAGGACGTTAATTATAGCCCGTAGGCACTTCCCTTCTAAGGGATGTTATTTTCCATTTATTTCATATCTCATGTTTAGAATGAAACTTAATTTAATCAATCCGTTATATGAAAATAAAAGTACAGAGTTGCCCTAAGCGGGTCTTTGAAAGGAATAATGTGTCCTTAAAGGGACTGAAAGATAAATATGTCCTTATGAGGACTATTAAGGAAACGATCTTCAGCAAAAGGAGTTTCTTCTTCAAGTTATTTCTGAATGCTTTCTCCTTGGATGCTCGTTTCATTCTAGCCGCGGTACGAAGCTCAGCATTTCTAGGCTCCGGGTGTGGAGGACTTCTATTACGGCTTCTTCGCTTGGCGACGTATTCAATAAAAAATTTTGGAAGTAAAATTTCAAGATTAGGATTGAGAATATTCCTAAGTTAAGTCTAGACTCAGAAGGTCAAGGAATGTGCTACTGTGTCATTGAGATTAAACACATCAGGCTAGTGTTTAATTCACTCAATGTTGGCTCTGATACCAACCTGTCACACCCCGATTTCCACGTGTCACCGGTGGGCCCGGTGGGGAGTATCGTGACGTAGTTGAGATCATCATAGTCAAATAACACAATATATAAATGCACAGCGGAAGCAAAAGATAAATATATTACATTCCGAATATAAGTAATGTCAAAGTATTACAACGGAAGGTAAAGGATCCACAGGCGGATCAATAAAAGAAAACTGTTCAACAGACTTTAGGCATCTAGAACTTGCAAGATTCCCTAATGACGCCCTGAGCTCCCAGCCAATTACGCATAGTACCTGTCACTTAACCTTTTGGAAAATACGTCAGTTTACACTGGTAAATACAATTAAGTGACTCATTTTGAAAAGAGTTTAAGAAAATTGATTTGAATGCACGTGGCACAAAATATATTTTATAATTTGATTAAAATGCACGAGGCAAAATTAATCTTTTTATACTTGGGTCAATTTTATTAATAAAGATCTTGTATCCGATTTACATGGTTGTCCAACATTTAGGGCCGGTGATTATACAATACAAGCCGGACAAGATTAATCGACACACCACAAATATAATCTCACAAGAAGACACCCTTACGAGTGAGTATACGTTTTACATATGCAACAGGAGGTGTTTTGCCTACACCTTGTGCTTACGTCGTGGCAATTCACTTTTTAAAATGAGCCAAGGATATCCAGGACACGGTCATTAACCCCCAATGTTATTTGTTATCAATCAATACAGATTAAAACGGGATTATGCAATTTAATCATCTCCGATTAAAAGGTTTCTACACCCGACCAAGCGGTATTTTTATAATACCGTATCCCAAGCCCGTATAAGGGAAAATAAGTTAAAAGTATTTACCTGAGCTAGCAATGCAATTTATACTCAGCCGTATATTCTAATCAGCAAGCACAAGTACTTCTACTGGGGCTCTCAATCTGGAACGAAGGTTTTATTAACCTATTAAATTCCTAACGGGTCTTATTTAAGTCGTAAGTTAGACCGGTTAGTTTTAAGGAAAGGTTTACGGTTCAAAACGCATGATTAAGCGAAGACCGGAATAGGATGTGATTTAGACCCGACAAGTTTGGAGACTTGTATAATATGGGTAAACTAAACACATTCTGGATTTTGAGATAAAAACGATAACGTTTGACCCGTTTCGGCTAATTTATGCAAACTAGTTACATAAACCGAACCGAACGCGAATAACGCATGACGGGTAATCATGAGAGTCATATACAGGTTTCCTAAGTTAATTATGCCTCAAATATGTTGTGACATTAGTAAGATGTCTTTCATTATGCCCAAAACGTATTTAAACACAAACTAGGCCTCGTAGGGGTAGTTTGGTCATTTAAAAGGTTATAAAAGAGTTTAAGTATTTACCTGAGTTACAGGTCTGGTATAATCAACGAAAATACTTATTTTGATAAGTTATAACAGTAGGATAAAGTATATATGTGAAATTTATCAATTATAACCAAACTATGCCCCGTAGGGGTATTTTGGTAATTTCACATAAGCCGAAAAGCTCTAAACTGAAGTCTGAGTTTAACAACCTTTGCTTACTGTTAAAATATTATAATTTGCCTCAAATATCAGTAGGTATCAACCCTTGTATGTTTACAATAGTTCTAGTACATACTTTGCGTTAAAAACGCTTAAAAAGGCGATTAAAAGCCGTTTACGGGTTTGATACATAAAGCTGATAATTTTACTATTCCAGAAGGCTTAAAATAATTTATTTATCATATGTGATCAGTAGCAAAAGGTTTGGAGTTTTTTAGATATGTAAAACTCATTTTATGGCCCGTAAGGGCAAAACCGACATTTACCGGATTAAGCCTACGATTATGAGTTATGCTCAGCCTAAAATTAATTAAAAATCTTTAAAATTCCCAAAATAATATATTACATCAGTGGGTAAATATTTGATATCAAAAAGTAGGCTTAACTAGGCTATATGCTAATTACGCCATTTTATTAACATAAAGCTTTCGATTTGCGCTAATGAGCATAACTCTTAATCTACACTTCAAACTGATGTCAAACTTTGCATACAAGTTTATATATCAGTAATTAAAGTTTCTACTCTTTTACATTTCCAAAAATCATGTTTTAAGATAATAAGGGCATAATGGTCAACATATGAGCAATTAATGGAATCATGCGCATTAATTGGATAACTAATGATCCGAGGTGTATAATCTCAGAGGGTTATACTAGCATGTAACCTGGTCCAAATGAAGCTCTTAGGTATTTCTAAATCATACTAAAGCGGGTCAGAACTGAAGTCAAAGCAAAAGTCAAAGCTTTGCGACTTTCGGTTCCGAATCGGTTCAAACCAGAAAGTTGTCGAATCAAACAAGCTTAGACAAGTTCTTATGCTTATTATCAAGTTATATGAATGATAAAATAGGTTACACGCCTTTTACATCGTTAATTATGCATTAAACGAAAGATTACATTTCTGTTGACTTTTTCTAATCGTCTTTGACTCGACAAATGACCTAGTTAGGATGGGAATCAGGGGGAACCCTTTTGAGGGTTTATTACCCACATAATTACCAACTTATAACTACTTTTGATTTGACTAATCTCTGGACCATTAGTGATTAATCTTAAAGTCAACCGTTAATTACGACGGTTTGACTTTTAAGCTAAAACTAAGCTAAAACTTAATTAAGAAGGGATTAGTAAACTTACTGAAGTCCTAAGCTTGATTAGTGACCACTTGAGAGAAGGGTTGAGCTCCAGGAATGATTAGAAAGCTGAAGGAAATGGTGTGATGAATTGTTTGCAACTCAAGACCCTTTTATAGTGAATTCAATCACCACAAAGTGTTGACAACAATGTCTAGCACTTACCACAACATTCCCACAGGTGTCCTACATGTTTAGGGGTTGTTTAGGGGCCAAGGGAGATGAGGAAACTCGTTTAAAAGGTCAAGAGTGCGTTTAAACAGCAAACAGCAAGTTTCTTGTCGCTGGGCACTACCTTACGGACCGTAAGGTAAGGCTTACGGTCCGTAAGCCGTTGATCAGAAGTGAAAAGTTGTTGTTCTTTGGTGTTTTGAAGGGGCAACTTGTGGGTTTCGAATTTGGGACTTATTTTAACAGTATGGGACCTCTTGTAATGGGTCTTGAACAGTTATTTACCCTACCACATTGTCATGCTCCTTTGAATCCTTTCGAAAGTTCCGTTAAAGAAGGTTTACCGTGCATTTTCTTCGTAGGAGTCCACCATTTCAATTATTGTCAAGAATTTCTGGATTTAGATGTTTAATATTTTATACTTGGTGTTTTGGTCAAAAATTACCGAAGTAATTAAGTGATCAAATTAGTTAAGTGAGGTAGTGTGCTAGAAATGAGTGTCGAAAATATGTTAATCAAGTTAATTTGTAAAAACAGTTTCAGGATACGGCTCAGGATATAGAGCTGTATCTATGATCAAACAATGAGCAAAAGTAAAGTAAACGACACGGGATGTACGAGGAAAGCCCTTGATCAATCTAGATCGCCGGCATAAAACCTCGGGAGCTGACAATCGCAGCTGCCTAGTTCTTCTATTGCTTCAAAAATCAGGATACAGTGCAAGATGTGGTACGGATCGACTAAGTGTTACAACGAAACTTGAATACAAGTGTGGTGTTTGCGATGAGCTAGAGAGTGTAAGTTTATGAGAGTGTTAGTGAAAAATCGTGTGTTCTAAGCTGATCCGCCCCCATCTATTTATAGTAAAGATAAAATAACAAACTAGCCTAAACTTGCGGGATCCACCGAATATTCCTTCTTCGAACGTTGTAGACCTGGTCTTTCGGGCTCAACGTCTCTTCCTCAACAAATTCGTCCGAGTCTTGAGGAGAAGAAGTCCTCTTGACCATTAGCAAGTCTCAGCCCTTAACCTGCACGTGGTTAATTCAATAAGCCTCAGGATATCGCCCAAGATGTTAGCAATATCCTCTTCCAGCATCCTGGTCACAAATGAACAAACATAGGCAGGATATTGGTCAGGATATATACGTTAAGAAAATGACCCCTAACAATTGTCCCCAAATATATCGGTTGGTATACCAATCCAACGGATATATTTCAAAAATCTTATCCCACAACTCAAGGCATTTAAAACGAAGCGACGGTCAAGATCACATCGTAACTTCCAACGCGTTTTTTACTCAATGGAGATCCACGATGCCCCTATATCTTCTCTTTTCTTGTTTGAAAAACAGATATCTTCAACAGACTCTTCAGGTAATTCTCCATTTCTGATTTTCTTCCTGTCAATTTACTTCATCTTTCTAGCAATGGCCGCCGAGACCTTCACCCAACAGAATCTTCTTAAAAATCCCGAGAAGGAGATCTGCGCTTTTGACAACGCGGACATTGCAGCTTTAAGAGCCTCCGGCGCTTTCCCCGACAGCACAGTCTTTAGGCCATTCGATCGGTCAATCCGATCGGATGTTTCTTCTACCGAATGGATCTGTTTTCCAGCATATCCTTTTTCACTAGGTCTTCGATACCCTTTTCCTGAATTCATGATGCAATTCTTTCGTATTACTGGCATCTCTTTTGCTCAAACCATGCCCATGGTTTGGAGAGTTTTGATTGTACTCAACCAAATCAAAAACCTCCATTGCTCTGACCTCTGCATCGAGGATTTACCTATTGCTTATCGCCTCCGATCCCACGGCTCTAGCCGGTTCTTGCTTTTTTCAACCTCTAGCAAACCCCTGATTCTCAAAGCCACCAAAAACGAAGACGGATGGCAATGAAAATTCTTCTTTGTCAAACAAGATTCCATTGCTGAGGGTGCCAACCTTCCGGTGGAGTGGTTAACCACCGGTAGGATCATAAATATCCTCGTAGACGATTTGATTGTTATCCTCTATTAATATTCTTCTTTTTGACTTTTATGCAGTGAACTTCAAGGAAGTTGCTCCTCCTACCGCTGAGTCAGAAGAGAGAATCAATACCGTTTACCGGTTACCTGCAATAGACAGGACTTTTACCACACACGTTCCTAGTTCAAGTCAGTACTCATCATCCGAGATGTCTGGTAAGAATTCCTTTCAAAATAATTAGTCAAAACAATATAATGATAAAGAGTAAAACTTTTCCCTTTACGCAGCACCAGCTAAGATCCCTGAAGTCTTTGATCTTGACGAACTGGATAGCTATTCTGACCAGATCCAAGTAAAGAAAGAACCTGGCTCCAAGACCACTGCTACATCCAAACCCAGCAGCTCCAAAGCCATCATCATTTCTAAACCTTCACCGGCTACCAAGCCCCGGAGTTCAAGTTCCCGCAAAAGGAAAGAACCCGATTCCCCTGTCATTTCTGACACCTTTCCTTATGAAAAGCACGGGTTCATTGAAGCCAGTGGTTTTATGACTTCTTTTCTTAACCAGGTTAGTATCTTCATATCATATCCTGCAATTTAGACTATTTTCAAGGATTTAATAATATTAATCCCTGCCCTCTTACCTTTGTAGGGTCTTGAGCGTTTGGTTCACTTATATCAAGAATCCTGCAAGCTTAACAAAACACTTGAATCTAAGCTAAAGGAAGCAGAAATCACAATCTCTGACCAAGGTATGATCGCGGCCGCCAAGTCTCGTCATTACGAGGAGAAATACAAAGCTATGACCCAGGAACACCAAGTTGCTCTCAACAAAGCTACTCTTCAAGCTCAGGCCGATCTGGAAGCTGCCCATGTGTAGTACGAACGGGATATGGTCAGTTACCGAGAAAGCCTCAAAAGTTCCGTCGTCATTTCTCTTCTCCAGGCTAGGTTGAAGATGGCTCACGAAGCCAAAACATTAGGCTTCGAATGCCCTTCTTGGGACGTTGGTGCTTGGGAGACCAAGCTGAAGAATCTTGGCGGTACCTCTTCCAAATCAACTGTCGATGAACCTTCTAAAACAGTTGAAAAGGCAATCGATGCTGACAAGGATGCTGAGGCGGATCCCAAGATGGATGTTGCTGAAACCGCTATGGACCAAGAAGGCACTACCCCCTAGAGCTTATTTTCATTCGAACAATTTTATGTCTTTATGAACAATTTTCATTTCTGTCTCTAAACAATTTGATAACCGAAGGCGGATGGGTCCTGGGTTTCAGGATGAAACCTTCGGTTATCAACAAGTATTGATCGCTTTAAGAATAATTTCATCTTTTGACTTATTTTCTGTTACGTTGCATTACTTTGCATTACTTAGTATGAGTCTTATTTTTGTAAAGATTTTGTATTGGTATCTTATAAAATATCCTGATCAGTATGCTCAGTAACATACTGCAAAAGCCTTGTATTAGATAGATCTTCCAAACGTTCCTTCAACTTTGTAAAAATTTCTTTTAGAAAGTAAAAAATAGTTTATCTTTTCAAAACCAAGTTTTGATAATATTTAAATGATCAAAGTTCCAAACCAATATTAGTTTCAAACATCCTAATCAAATATCCTTAAAAAGACTTTGAGGATATATATCAGGATACTTAACATAATGTCACCAAAAACCTAAACGAGGCTTATAAAGGGAAGATCATACCAGAAATAGGACATAAACCTATTACCAAACTTCAATCCCTTTGCAACTCTTCCAGTGAAGATGTCCCCTGTGCAAGGTACTTAGTGCATTAGTCGCAAACTTCATCCTTTTAGCTTTACACCACCACCTTGGAGGGAATGTCCCCTGTATACAATGCCTTCAAGTATCTTAGAAATCTACTTAATGTCAGTTTCCATTGCATAAGAGATTTTTTACGTCCCAAGGATAAAACCCAAGGATGTACTGGAGATAAATCCCTTGTATCCTGGGGAAAATCCCAATTTTTCATGCGCTACAGGCGGGAGTGTATAAACTCCAAGACTTAGAAAGGTGAAAACCTTTAAACCTTAGAGAGTATGAATACCCTTTCGTGAGAGAGGGTGATAAATCCTCATATACCTTTAGGATTCAGGATATAGCCAACAGTAACGAAATTGTCAGCCACTTTTACATGGACTGGTCCCACCACCTTGAACTATCCCTGAATAACTTGCGCTCCAGGCGGGGTGTTTAAACCCAATTCCGAAGAAAGGTGAATACCTTTAAACCTGTGAAGGAATCAGTATCCCTTAAACGTAAGAGAGGGGGCCAATCCTCTAATCTTCTGAATTATCCTGAGTGCATATCCTGGAGCTATATCCTGGAACATATCTTGCAAAACAACTGTAAACTAAGGTGGGTGTTAGCTTGGCTAACACCCCTCCGATGCTTAAGTCAGTATTGAGTTTCAAAAAATAAATTAAACCAAAACGTATTTAAAAAAGATAGAATTCATACCATTCTGAGTTAGAAATTGAATTCTAAACTCACTTGAAATAGAGCTTAAGGTGTATAGCATTCCAAGATCTCGGTAGCATATCCCCCTCCATATTCTTGAGTTTGTATGCTCCTTTCCCTGCTTCTGATTCAACTTCATATGGTCCTTCCCATTTTGGAGCTAACTTGCCATCGGCAGGATTAGTAGTATTTTGAAAAGCCTTTCTTAACACCCAATCTCCAACCTTAAATCTTCTGGTTCTAATATTCTTGTTATATGCCCTGGATATTCTCTGTTGATATGCTGCCATCCTTAGCCTTGCCGCATCTCTCTTTTCATCTATAGTGTCTAAATCCTGACTCAAGGCTTCAGGATTCTTCTCAGGATCACTTAAGACAGATCTTGCAGTAGGTATCGTCATTTCCGTTGGAATCATTGCTTCTGCTCCAAACACCAAGGAAAATGGGGTTTGGCCTGTTGCATTCTTTACCGTTGTCCTATCAGCCCATAAAACAAAGGGTAATTCTTCTGCCCATCTTCCTTTTTTGGCTCCAAGCCTTTTCTTTAAGTTATTGACAATTATCTTGTTTGAGGATTCTGCTTGTCCATTTGCTTGAGGATGTACCGGAGTAGATGTGATCATTTTGATTCCCCAACTCTTGCAAAAGTCAGTAGTCCTCTTACTTATGAACTGAGAACCATTGTCACAGATTATCTCAGCTGGTACTCCGAATCTGGTCAGGATATTCCTCTTTATGAAGGATACTACTTCTTGGTCTCTAACTTGAACAAATGCTTCAGCTTCAACCCACTTAGAGAAATAATCCGTCATTGCTAGCATGAAGACTTTTCCTCCCGGAGCTTTCGGTAGCTTTCCCACTATATCCATACCCCACTTCATAAATGGCCAAGGGGAAACAATAGGATACAATGGTTCAGCAGGTTGCTATGTCTTTGACATGAGTCACATCTTCGAGCATATTCTGCGGCATCTTTTCTCATTGTTGGCCAATAATATCCTGTTCTTAATACTTTTGAGAATAACGACCTGCCCCCCAGCATGGTTACCACAATCCCCTTCATGTATATCCTGAAGTACTTCCTTGGCTTCAGGATCCTCCAAGCACCTCAAATACGGTCCTGCAAGAGATTTTTTGTATAAAATATTATCTATAATAGCGAATCGTGATACCTTCATCCTAAATGCCTTAGGATTTTCATTTCCAGAAATGTGTCCTTCTTTGAGATATTTCATGATTGGAGCCGTCCAGGATTTAGGATCCTCTTCAAGATGTTCTACTCCAGGATCCTGAATACCAGCTACCTCTTTATCCTGAGGATTTGTTGCAGGATATAGGACATGTAGTATTGGTATTTGCGTCCCTTCAGGTATCTTGATCGATGATCCCAAATTTGCTAAGGCATCCGCTTCAGCATTATCCTCCCTTGGTACCTGTTTAAGTACAAAAACATCGAAATATCCTGCTA
>JARYGA010018321.1:0-81695 GCA_030545235.1 Helianthus tuberosus | reverse complement strand
TATTTACCTCTCATATTAAATAATAATAATTTTAAACAAAATATTATATACGAATAAATATTTAGATGATAAACGTTTGTTTTTATTATGCTCATATTAAATAATAATAATGATTTTAAACAAAAAAAATTAGTAATAATAATTTTAAACAAAAAAATAGATAAGAATAAATATTGGTATTTCTATAAATAATTCTAAACAAAAATTTAGATAAGCATAAACGTTTGTTTTTTTTATGAGTAGATATATATACTTTGGAGTTCGTTGATTCAAATTATGGTAAATTAAGAATCAAAGATTCCCATTTGATATATACTTAATAATTGTATTATTGTTTTTCTACTAGAATTAAATAATTATTCTAGGTCTGGGCATATGCTTCTATCAAATTGTAAGTGTTTTTAGACACATATAATTGGTTTAAACCTGTCATTTATCGCACATTGCATCAACATGTAGAAAGAACACCATTTTTAAATATAACAATTCTATACTCTATTCAAAGAGAATTTAATTCTCGATTTTACGTTATAATTCATAAAAATGATAAAATATATAAAAACGTCTGGATCGATCTCCACCTTTTTGTACCGTAAACTCTCTTAAATACAAATTTAAGACAAATGTTTTATTAATGAAATAAACAAATAAGCATGAAGGTGCATAAAACAAACTAAAATAATTGTATCTCATAATTCGAATGTATCATAAAAACGGGATTCAACCCCATGTAATACATGTGTTTTTAACATAATAATAAATAAAAAAAAAGTAAAATGTTATAATAAGTAATAGTACATCGAAGTTCATTTTAAAAGATAAATCTTCACGACTGTGTTAACATATAACATTACGTGTCACTCTCTGGTGCCTCCTCACTTTTTAATAATAGTATTACATATTAACTTTATTATATATCTAATATAATATAATGTAATATAATATAATATAACATAGTTAGAGATAAACGTATAATTCAAATTTAATTAATAACTAGTTTCTTTTGATGTCACGTGTTGCGGCGAATCAAAGGAAATGATAACGTAAAACAAACGTGTTTTAAAAATAAACCATGTTGTTTAGAAAGCCAAACCATTAGAGCGATTTAGTTTATCATCGTACCATTTATGATACCAAATAAATACTTTATTTTGAGTACAATTTCATTTTTAACAAAACTTATAACGGAATGTCAGAGAAAAAATCAACCACAACTGCTTACTTAAGATTTTAGAAAAGTTATAAACACAAATTATTAAAGAAGTATCAAATTAATCGATAAATTAATACATGTTTTAAAAAAAGAAAAAAATTATTAAAAAATGGTAAATGAAATATATGATTTTAAAAAAGGAAAAAAGAATAATATGTTGTTAAAAGTTAATATAATAATAAACTATTATATTAAATAAAAAATAATAAAAACGTATATATTATTATAAAAATAAAGTTACTATTTATCGTCATTGATCAACAATATATGTATATATATATATATATATATATATATATAGAGAGAGAGAGAGAGAGAGAGAGAGAAAGTATAATGTACTTCACGCCTTAATGTACATTAACGTACTTCACGAAATATATAACATGCGTAATTATTTTTTTGACCAAAATAACGTGCGTGATTTTGGATCCCATGCGTGATTATGTGGTCTCATGCGTGATTATATGTTCCATGCGTGATTATACCCCTGATCCAACGGTTACCTTTGTAAGCCGTGAAGTATGTTAACCTTTCTCTATATATATATAGGGTATGGTTCTAGAGTGAACAATGGTTAATTTGTGAACAAAATGAACAGATCTTGACCTTTGATTTAGTAGATGATGAGATTTAAGATTAATGGCATTTTTGTAATTATTATGTTATGAGATTTTTGTAACATCGGAAACCCTGGAAAATGAAGAGTAATCATCGCATGATTTATAAAAATCACCAATTATCTCTCTCTCTATACACTCAAAGAGAATAACTTCCTTCCTCTGGCGACTTCCTTTCCTTCCTCCGGCGGCGATTTCAGCATCTCTGTAACCGATGGCGATTTCAGCATCTCTGTAACTGTTGGAACCTGAAGGTTTATACACAGAGGGACACAAAGTCTAGGGGTTGATTAGTATGTTTTGTTTATTTATTTTTTGGGTCACTATGTATTAGCTGGGTCATATAGATGGTTTCGAGTTGGCCTAGGGATTTCGATCCACATGTTTAGTATTTAAAAAAACCTCAACCTTTAGGTTGAGGTTGATCAATCGATTACAAGGAGAGGCAGCCGAAACCTTTTGGGAGTCTTGTATCAGTCACAAGTTTAATCAGTGAATGCAAGTTTCCGGTTTGTTTTGATTATATTGCTTTGGTTTCGATTACATATATTCTTGAATCCACTTGTGTTTGATTTCCGCACTTACACAAGTTCCTGTTTGATATCATTGAAAGATCCTTAAGGGTTTTACAATTGGTATCAGAGCCAAGAAACCAATTCTTGGTTCGGTTTTTTATATCATTCAGATTCAAGAAAATCTTATTTTACTGATCTTGTTTTGCTAGTGTTTGTTTTTGCAGTGGTACAGTTTCGATTGTGTTTTCTGTCTACGGATCATACAATCTTCAAACTGTTCATAGCAAATATTGATCAATATTGCTGATTTTGGTTCGTGTAATTTCAGTGAATTGTTTGCTAATTTCTCGGAAGTTTGTTGAGGATAAAAATTCAAAGATTTCAAAATCTTTGAATTTTGGAAGCTGTTGATAATCAGGGATATCGGCTACTTTTATCACATTGTTTGTTTTGCAGGGTCTCAACTCGCAATCAGCTGTCTCAAGTTGTCTTCCTCTAGATCTCGACTTGCAACAAGCTGTGGTCTCGAGTTGTCTACTTCTGGATCTCGACTCGCAACAAGTCGTGGTCTCGACTTGTCATCATCTTGTCTTGACTCGCAACCAGCTTCAGTCTCGAGTTATCAACTGTTGATCTCGACTCGCAACCAGCATCGGTCTCGAGTTGTTAACTGTTGATCTCGACTCGCAATCAGCTATTGTCTGGAGTTACCAATTCCCTTGTCTCGACTCAGAACCAGCGTCTCGACTCACTGTCTCGAGTCGCAACGTCAATCAGCGACGTGTTTTTGAACTGTTTGGACTTTGGACCTTTGGACTTAACAGTAGTTAATTAATTAACTAATTAATCACTTTCAAGAAACATGTCTACAAGTAATCATAATGGTGACATGGCAGTCACAAATGCACAGCAAGAATTGGACTCTAAAATTGGAACTAGTACTCGTATTCCCAGGTTGATGGATGCAAATGACTTCCCGGAATGGAAGTGGCATTTTGAACAGCATGTGAAATTCAAGGATCCTAAAATCTGGAGATGTATTTTAAGAGGTCCTAGGGAAATCATGTATGAGAAGGAAACGAATCCAGGAGTTAAAGTAAAAAAGCCTCGTAACGAGTATACTGAAGAGGATTATACTATTATTGAGGAGGATAATAGGGTAACCTCATATCTGACCATGGCACTGGGATCAGACATTTCTATGGGATTTCGAACCTGCAAATCAGCCAAAGAAATGTGGGAAGCACTAATTGATGTATATGAAGGAAATGAAGACATGAGAGAAAGTCGGAGGAACTTGTTGAGGCAAAATTTTAACAACTTCAATTATGTCTATGGAGAGACTATTGAGAATCAGATTCAGTGATTCACGAAGATTCTTACTCAAATGGATTTGGAGGAAATCCTTCCTTCTAAAGCTGCACAGAATCGACAACTTCTAAATGCTTTACCTAAAAGCTGGGACAATCATGTCGCAATGATCAAACGGACCAAAGATCTTGCAAGATGTTCTTTAACTGAGATGATTTCTCATATCAAGGCTTGTGAGCTGGATGACAAGCAAAGGGAAAATAATCATAAGTCTAGTATGCTGGAAGCAGGTTTCCTAGTTTCTTCTACTGCTTCAAACAACAACAATGCTGCACTGATATCTCAAAGTGGATCTAGAAAGGCCACTCCTGCTTCCGCAAATGTTCATTACTCTGGTTCAACTGCTTCATCTATTATACCGTCAATTGTTGCAGTTCCTTCAGCAAAAACTGAGTTGATTGCTTTCTTCACGCAACAGTCCAAAGAAAATCTGGAGATCGCTACTTCTGTTGTCAACTGTTTAAATGCCTTTGTTGCAGGAAAGATACAACCTCCTAATTGGTCTTTGAATGATCTATATCAGTATCATCCTGATGATGTAGAGGAAATGGATATTACATGGCAGATGGCTATGGCGGCGTTTAGAGCACAAAAGTTTGCAAACAAGACTGGAAGAAACAGGTGGGGTTTTTCTTATTCAAACTCTGCCAGTGTTCCATTCAAATTGCGCTGTTACAATTTCCATGAATCGGGACATTTGGCATGAAACTGCACTAAGCCGAATGTAAACAAAGAGCAAAATCTTGCACAACCTGCTCCTCTAAACCCTGAAAGGGCACTTATCACTACAAATGACTCTTCAACAGTTGCTGGTGAAAGCACTCAGAGCTCAGCTCTAGTAGTTCAACAAAGTGCAAATTTTGATTGGAATGCTGAAATTCAACGCTTGAACATCTCTGCTCCAGAAAATCAGAATGCCTCAGAAAACATCGCCTTCATGACTTCAGCTTCGGAGGACAAGAATTCTGCACCTGATGATGAGACTCCAGCTGAAAATCTGGCTCTTATGACTAGGATTATGTCAGCTCCCGTTCATGGACTTACTGCTGAAGAGGTACGTTCTGTTTTCTGTACTCCTGAATGCAGAGAAAGAGTTGAAGCATATAGGTTACATAACGCTGATTTAATTCAATATTACAAAGATATTAAAAATAAAAACTTTACTTTGGCTAAAAATGAAAAACTTTATAAAGAAAAAATTGAAGCCCAAAGGAAAGATATCATTCAGTTGAAAGAAGATATCAACGTTAAGAATTGTAACTTTAAAGATGCTCTAGCAACAATTAAGGACTTGACCAAAGAGCTAGAAGATATAAAGTTGAAATATTAGGTTAATGAAATTAATATTAAAAAATATGACACTTCTAGCAAATTGGTCGAGGACATTTGTGACATTAAGCTAGAATACAAAGAAAAGAAAGGGGCTGGTTTGGGATACAATAAAACTCCTCCTCTATACAATCATAACTATACTTATCTGCCTTTCACGGAAGAGAAGTTAATTAATGAGGGCAAGATGACTTATGGCCCAAAAACTTATAAGTCATCAGTCAACAACAGATTTGTTGGAAATAAACAACCAGCCCCGTCAATAAATTTTGTCTCTAAAGGAAATGTTGACCCTAACAGATCGTTTACATGTGCAGAAGAAAAAGTAGACTTGAAATATGAAGACACCCTTGGGGGAGAACACGCTTTAAATTCTGATTTACCTAAAAATTGTTTTGATGAAACTAATTCGGAACTTGTTTTGGGACAAAGTATTTTTAGTTTGTTTGCTTCTTTAGCGTCTAATGGGCCTGATGTTTTGGGCAAGACTGATGATGGTTGTGTTGAATCTGTGAACAATAAGTCTGGTGATGAATTTTCTTCAGTTAATGATTGTGAATGTGATGTTTCTAACCCTTTGGTTGATGATAGTGTTACAGGTGAGGTCCCTCAGGATACATTCAGTGAAACCACTGAAACTACTTCTAAAGAAAATCAAGAATATCCTGATTCTTCTTCTGAGCCGGTCTTAGTGGGTGTCCCTAATGTTGAATCTACTGGGACCCAGTTGGAAACCGTTGATACATGTGTTGCAGAAACATGTGTTAATGAAATTTCAATTTCTTCTGAGATTAAAACCAAGTTAGAATCAATTGACAAAGAAACAAATGTTGAAATAAACAAACAGTCATCAACAAATGTTTTTTAAAATAAAACTGAAACTGAACCACCGACTTTTCACCATGATGATGATCACAGTAAGAAGGATGAGTCTCATTCTTCATCTACATCTCATGCTTGTGCAAACTCTAATCAGCAGGGACCAAATCGCTCAAAACGAAAGTAACCTAAACATGCTAGACAAGTGAAGAAAATCAGAATTGATACTTTGAAAAATCAAAATACTCACACTTTGGAACGACAAACGTGTTTCAACTGTGGTATTGCTGGACACATCGCACGAAATTGTGTTCAACTCCCAAGAATGCAATCTAAGCATAAGAGTTTTAACAATCAGAAGGCTAAGCCAAATCGATCTTGTTATTCAGAGCCAGTGAAAGCTGCAAAGATTGAGGTAATGAAGAATACCAATCGTAAGGCCAAGCCCTCTGATTATGACTGGAATGCAGCCAAACAAAGAAATCAAAATTATCAAAATAATTTTCAAAGAAATAAATGTAAAGCTTCTAAAAATTACAACTACAAGTGGTCAAATCAATTATGGAAACCCAAAGGTAAGGCTGCTCCGTCAAACACATCTTCACACAAGTCTGTCAACAAAGACAAATCAAAGTTTTTGAATAAAGAAAATTTAGTTTGGCAGAGAGTGACGTACATTGATGCACAAGGAAAACCTAGATCCATTATGGACTGGGTTCCTAAATCTAACTAATCTCGCAAATCGTGCAGGAACAGCTGTGGAGGACTAGTGGCTGTTCTAGACACATGACAGGAGACTTGTCCCAACTTGAAAATGTCATAGAATTTAATGGTGGATATGTCTTTTTTGCGGGAGGAGAATCAGGAAAAATCATGTTAAAAGGAACAGTGATAAATGGCGTCTTAAGCTACGAAAATGTGAATTATGTCCCAGAACTAAAACACAATTTGCTGAGTATCTCACAAATTTGTGACAGAGGAAATTTGGTTCACTTTACCAAGAAAGGTTGTCATATACTTAAACCAGGAATTGTGATCCCAGAAGATTGGTTTTTAATGACTGCTGAAAGACTTGGAAATGCATATATTATCGATATGAACAAGAAACCATGTGAAGAAATTACTTGTCTCTTCTTGAAGATTTCAGAACATGACGGTCTGTTGTGGCATCGTCGTCTTGGACATGTGAATATGAAAAATCTGAATCGTTTGGCTAAAGGTGAATTGGTCCGTGATCTACCTGTTAAAGACTTCATGTTGGTAGAAAAGTGTGTTGCTTGCGCCAAAGGAAAGGCCCATCGAAAGCCTCATAAGTCCAAGCCTACTCCTTCAACAAAAGTTGTACTTGAGTTGCTACACATGGATCTTTTTGGTCCCGTGAACGTTCTCAGTATTGGCAAGAAGGCCTATTGCCTTGTGATTGTCGATGACTACTCTCGTTACACATGGGTTTACTTTCTCGGTCACAAAAACGAGGCTGCAAGTTTGATCAAACAATTTATCACTCTAGTGGAAAATCAGGCCAGTACCAGAGTGAAAGCAATTCGATCAGACAATGGAACGGAATTCAAAAATATCACATTAGACACATTCTATGCAGAAAAGGGAATTGAACAACAGTACAGTGCACCACGCACTCCACAACAAAATGGAGTAGCTGAGAGACGAAATCATACTCTTATTGAGGCTGCGCGAACCATGCTGGCCGACTCGAAGCTTCCTTGTTTCTTCTAGGCCGAAGCAGTTAACACGACTTGTTACATCCAGAATCATGCTTTAGTAAACAAACGTCACAAGAAAACTCCTTAAGAGATTCTGGAAGGACGCAAACCCTCTGTTTCACACTTTCGTATCTTTGGTTGTCCGTGTGTTTTATTGCTCATGGATACTAATGGAAAGTTTGAAGTCAAAGGGGACGAATGTTTCTTTATTGGGTACGCTAAAGGATCTTCCTATAGAGTATACAATAAAGTAACCAAGAAAGTCGTCGAGTCGTGTAATGTTGAATGGCTCGAAGAAAACTCTACGGACGCTAGAGTTGGTCCAAATTGGCTGTATGATTATGCTGACTTGTTCATATCATTTAACATTCTGTCTAGTGATGCTTCTGTTGCAGGTGTGTTGAATATGAAACAACCAGTTTCATTTGGTGATACGGAAGAAATAGAACTTGACGAAGGGATCTTAAGAACTCACACTATTGATCTGCCTGGGATGCGATTTACTGAGAATCCAACGTCTCAAGAAACCCCTGAAGGTGCTCAATCTAGTGGCGTTTTCTCAAATGCATCTGGATCAGAACTGTTTACTGATCCCATTCCTGAAGATTGTACTGTCACTACTCCTGTGGTTCACAGTCCGCCAGCACCTGATGAGGGGGAGTCAAGCAATATCAACACACTTCAAGACGAGACCGTAGCTGAATTTGTCATTCCAACAAGCATTCAAAGAAATCATCGTATTAAGAACGTAATTGGTCCTATTAATGCAGGAGTTCAGACCAGAAGCTAATCAGGAACCATTAATTTATGCTTATACTCCAGCTACATTTCTCAAATTGAACCTAAAACCATTGATGTAGCTTTGCAGGAACCAAGTTGGGTTGGTGCTATGCATGAAGAGCTAAACCAGTTCGAGAAGCTAGGAGTATGGAAACTTGTGGAGTTGCCAAAAGGGAAACGCAAGCTTGGAACTCGCTGGGTTTTCAGAAACAAGCAAGATTCTGCAGGAGTTATTATTCGAAATAAAGCACGATTAGTAGTCCAAGGATTCAGACAGATAGAAGGACTGGATTATGATGAAGTTTACGCCCCTGTTGCACTACTTGAAGCAATCCAGATCTTCTTAGCATACACATCCTACATGGGGTTCACTGTTTATCAGATGGACGTCAAAACTGCATTTTTGTATGGAAGTGTGATGGAGGAAATCTTTGTTGAGCAACCACCAGGATTTATTCATCCAGACCATCCAGAATATGCCTACAAACTCGATAAGGCATTATATGGATTGCACCAAGCACTAAGGGCTTGGTATGCAACTCTTACAGAACATCTTCTGGCACATGGATATACTCGAGGCACGATAGACCAGACTCTGTTTATTAAGAGAGTGGGCAAGGATCTGATACTGGTTCAAATCTATGTCGATGATATTATCTTCGGATCAACAAGTGAAGCTCTTTGCAAGGAATTTGAGGGAGTTATGAAAAAGAAGTTCGAGATGAGTGCGCTCGGAGAAATGACACTGTTTTTGGGTTTACAAGTTAAACAAGATTCTCGAGGCATTCTAATTCATCAAGGGAAATATATGGATGATGTGCTAAAGAAATTTAAGTTCACAGACGCTAAACCAGCTGAAACTCCAATGGCAGAAAGACCGTTGCTGACTGAAGATGCAGAAGGATCCCCTGTTGATCAACGCCTTTATAGGTCCATGATCGGATCATTGATGTATCTGACAATGATCCGTCCAGACATCATGTTTGATGTCTGCAACTGCGTGCGATATCAGGCTAATCCTAAAACTTCTCATCTTACTGCTGTTAAACGAATCTTTCGGTACCCTAAAGGCCGACATCGGTTTGGTCTGTGGTATCCAAGGGATTCAAATTTTGACCTGTTTGCGTTTTCTGATAGTAATTTTGGAGGCACTGACAAAGACAGGAAATCCACATCTGCTGGATGCCAATTTTTGGGTGACAGACTCATCTCTTGGCAATGCAAGAAACAGCAAACGGTGGCTATTTCCACAGCTGAAGCAGAGTACATTGCAGCTTCGGTGTCTTGCTCCCAAGTGGTGTGGATGCAGCATCAATTGCAGGACTACGGTTTGACTTATCTTAATACTACCATATACTGTGATAATGATGCTGCAATACAAATTGTGAAAAATCCTGTCTTCCACTCAAAAACCAAGCACATTGATATTAAAGTTCATTTTATACGAGACTGCTGTGACAGAGGTCTTATCAAACTGGAGCAAATTGACACAGATGCAAATGCTGCCGATTTGTTCACAAAACTTGTCAGCAGTTCGAAATTTCAAGTGCTTGTGGATTTTCTGAAAATGATCCGTTTTACTGACTGAGCATGTTTTTGGTGTTTCGTAGGTAAATTTGTTCATAAAGTTTTCTATTCTTAGGTAGTTTTTATTTATGCTCAAATTTAGGGGGAGAAAATTATGAAAAATACAAAAACATTGAAAAATTATGAAAAATACAAAAACATTGAAAAATCTCATAAATATACAAAAAGAAGCACTGCATGTCATGGGAAATGAAACGAATTTTCACTTTATGGTGAAGGGCTAACTCATGTAAGACCAGTATCGAAACAGTTTGACTTTAGTATGATGTGTTGGTAGGCTCTATCCTTAAAGACTAGAAACATTGGTTGTTTCTGTACAGAACTAAATTAGTACATGACCTCAGGAAAGAAAGTCACTTGGAATTAGCTCATTTCTATTTGAATGTCTGTATGTTGTCCCGATACACATAATTTTGGTCTGGCTCTTAAATCTTCTCTGAAAAAGTCGTGTATCTCCTCTGTTTTACGTGAGCAATGACCTGGAGGTGCTAGGCAGCATTTAGCTTCTGTTTTGTGTGAGCAAAGACCTAGCTGAGCGTCTGTCGTCTTATAGATCAATTAAACACCTGAAAGAGGCCCTCAAGTGCCCAAAAGAAACCCAAGAAACCTATATCAAACTGAGAAAAACTCATTTGATCTGTATATTATATCCTCTTTGCTTATGATCTATTCTGTTCTTTTCTCAACCTATTCCCAGTTAAGATTTCAGAGGTCTGGATCGGACTTGTGAAATATGTGGTAGGGAAACTGCTTGCATGATAGAGTGTGCTGTCTATAATTCCGGGATTTGATTAGTATTTGTTTGGGTGTTCATTGTTAAGAAATCAAAACATGATAAAATCAGTTACAGGCAGTTATATGGAAAAGGTCTAAGGAGATGAGTTCAGGTGGACAAATATACTGACAATCGTCTAGATCATTCGGTAGTAGATCAGTGTTGATAAGTGAAGTCAAGCCCGAAACCTCGTGATTTGATCCCAAAGAAATTACGATATTTCCTATTTTATTTTTGTAAATAATTGTTTATATTATTTATTTTTGTTTTAGGTTTTTGGGTTCGTAAAACATGCTCCGAAAGTTATTTGGGTTGTTAAAATTATAACTGGTTTTCTAACGGATTCTTGAATTAAATAAAAAATAATTAAGGAAATCCTTAAATTAAATGTGTATTTGAGACGGACTCGGCCCAATCTTTGGTCTCTGCCCAAATTCAAAGGCCCAAGGCTGTGGTATATAAGGCAGGTCTCGAGTCGAGACCTCACTTCTCACTCGAGACTAGTTTCAGTTTCTTTCAAATTCTCTCTAGAATTCCGGCAAACTATCACTGTTCTGGTGAAATTTCTTATTTCCGACGTGCTTTCCAGTCTCGATTCATCAAAATTTAAAGGTATTATGATGATGTTGTTGAAGTCATGTAGGTGGTTTGAAGATTTGATGAAGAGTTTATGAAGATTTGAAGATGAATATGAACCCTAGTTTCAAATATACTTTGGTCTTCAAAGAAATCAAACAGTGTTTTTGGGGTTTTGATCCAAACATCAAGCAGATGAAAGTTGTTTGTGTGGTTTCGACTCAGGAAACACATGAAGACTCGAGACTGGTGGTTGTGAGTCGCAACCTCATGGTCTCGACTGGGGTCTCGACTCGAGATCTCCTAGTCTCGACCAGAAACCATGGTCTCGACTCATGGTCTCGACTCGAAACCATATGGTCTCGAGTCAAAATTTTACAACCTGAGTCATGGTTCTGTTGACTAGTGCTGATATTTGACTTTAAAGTCTGAAATTTTTGAAATTTGAACCAAGTATATACTTAATTTCTCATGTCCCTAATGAACTTTTGTTTGTGCAGAATATGGACCTGAAATTTATTCTGACTCATAATCAGGCAGGCTACTTGGCACCACCTTCGGAGAAGCACAAGATAATGTTCACTTCTTTGATTAAAGGACTAAATAGCTGCAGATTAGTTCACGCACTTCGAGAAAATCCGGTTGTCTATGAAAGCCTTATTCAAGATTTCTGGAAGACAGGAAGGTTTGAACCACTCGAAGCTGAAGGCAAAGGAGCAATAATTGCTGAGATTCAAAAGGAGGCTGTGTCTGTGACAGAGCAGATGATCCGGGAGGTGTTACAGTTTAATGATCGAGAAACTGATCCTATTGAGCTTCCAGCTGGGACTGTGGAAGCAATTTTACCACGATTGAGTTATGAAGGAAAGTATCTGTCCTTAGTGAAGAAATTTGTGCATCCGTATTGGCGTTTGTTAGTGCACATGTTCATTCTTTGCATGATAGAAAACCGAGGAGGTATAAATCAGTTGAACATCACACAGTCTGCTGCTTTCGTTTGCCTGATAACAAATGAGCCTTTCAATTATTCGAAGTATGTGTTTGAAGCCATGAAGAGAAATGTCATAGGAGTTAGAAAGGAAAAATTTCTTATGTATCCAAGATTCCTGCAAATGATTCTTAATGCTCGTTATCCAGAGTTGGTGAGATCTGGAAACACGTTGAAGCTGAAACCCATGGGTCTCGCATGTTTTGGTGCTCTCACTCCTAAAAAGGGTACTGAAAAGAGATTTTAAGGTTTAATTCCTCTGGAGAAATTCAGTCAGTTTGCTGAGACTGAAGATGTAGCTGGTGATCCAGTGATAGTGCAACCTGTTCTGGTGAATGCTGCACAAGTCAATGCACTTGTAAATGCTATGGTTGCTGAAGAGCATGATGTTCAAGGTGCTGCTGAAGATGAGCCTGAGACAGAGATTTTAACGATTAACTCTGACGATGAGGGCATAGAAATAATGTGTGATTCAGTAGATGATGAAGAGCTCCCTCCTGAAATTGAAGCTGACATTGCTGTTTCTACTGTTCAACTTGTGATTTCTGCTGAGAATTTGGCTCTGTTGCTTAAGTCTGTGACTGATAAGATGGGAAATCCTCCTTCCAATCTATCAGTATCAAATGAAGAGCCACTAAGTGAGAACCCAAACGATACTGATTCATTTCCTTTGAAGCGAAAAAGGAGGGATCCTCGACTCGGAATGTATGTTGAACATAACAAAGATCAACCCATGGATGTTGCTGAAGATGATGATGGCCTATATGACTTCGATTTTGAGAAAAATGTCACTGATACCACCACCTCTACTGAAGATGTCTTTGAGTTTGACGTTGACACTCAAAGAACTGATTTGGAAACCACTACTGCCGATATACATGCTACAAATGTTGTTTCTAATCCTGTCATTGGGTCACTGCCACCTGTTACTTCTGAACCTGCAGGTCCATATGGAATTATTCATAACGAGCATGGTAGTTCAAGTGGTAAGAAGCCTGAAGAGCCATTGAGGATGTTGTTTGATGATGATTCAAGTGATGCTGATGAGTTTATCAGTATGAGGGAAATGAGGAAACGACTAATTGTGCTTGAGCAAGATTTGATCCACAAAGATGCCAAGATTATTCAGCTTGAAGACACCATAGTACAAAAGAATCAACAAATTGATCAACTTCAAGGCGACGTTAGTTTGTTGTTTAATATGGTTTATGATTTACGTGGAAAGTTGGAGAAAAGGTTTGGCCAAGAGTTCTCTGATCCAACTGATGTAGAAAATAGAAGAAAAGCCTTTGATAAGGATGATGCTGAGAGAAATGCTGCTCTGGAACAATACTTCAAGAGAGTTACTGATCCAGTTGCAGACAAAGTAAAAGCTGAAAGAATCAAGAAGAAAAGAGAGTTTGTGATCCTGAAAAACAAGAATCTTAATCCAGACAATGAAGATGCTAATGCTACTTATCATCTGATGGATGTGGGTGAAACACTCTATGATAAAGTTGGTAATCATTCTGGTGTAGTCAGCTGGGGTTTTGATCATGACAGACGAAGGTGGGGGATTAAAAGAAAAGTTGGTCCTGTTGAATGGTACAAAAATCCCGCTCAGTTTCAAACATTTACAAAGGTTGATTTGATAAACTTGTCAAAGTAACCTTATGTGGATGATCAGCCTGGAGGTCGTGGATATTTGTTCTTCGAGAGACTGCAGAGGGAAGTTGCTCGTAATTTTCCTTCGATGCACACTGCAGAATCTATTGTTAAGCCAGCTAAAGGCATTAGAGATCCATACACCAACAAGCGGATGAAGATTGTGCACTGGCCAGCAACTGATAAGGAAAAGACTATTCCTTTGGTTAAGAAGATTCCAAAAGGTGCTCTAAAGACCAACCATTTTTGGGCTTATGATGAGCGTCTAGGGCAAGCAGTGATTGTGTGTGATGGTGATGTAAATTTTCGTTTGGTGGATCAAGTTGATTTGCTGAATCTTGCTTATGAAGATTTGGAAGTGCTAGCTCGCAATCAAATTAGAGCTACTAAAAAATATGAAGAAATAGCAAAAGGATGGACTGCTGTTGTTGCTTCAGCCATTCACATTCGCACAAAAGGATTTGGTGGGCTCAAGAATCGTTTGGGTGGTGATAGTGATCGTTGAAGTCTCAAGAACCTCCATGCACAAACCTAGGGGTGATTGTTGGAACCTGAAGGTTTATACATGGAGGGATACAAAGTCTAGGGGTTGATTAGTATGTTTTGTTTATTTATCTTTTGGGTCACTATGTATTAGTTAGGTCATATAGATGGTTTCGAGTGGGCCTAGGGGTTTCGACCCACATGTTTAGTATTTAAACGAACCTCAACCTTTAGGTTGAGGTTGATCAATCGATTACAAGGAGAGGCAGCCGAAACCTTCTGGGAGTCTTGTATCTGTCACAAGTTTAATCAGTGAATGCAAGTTTCCGGTTTGTTTTGATTATATTGCTTTGGTTTCGATTACATATATTCTTGAATCCACTTGTGTTTGATTTCCGCACTTACACAAGTTCCTGTTTGATATCATTGAAAGATCCTTAAGGGTTTTATAGTAACCGACGACGAGTTCCTTTTCTTCCTCCGGCGAGGATAAGCATCAACATCGTAGCAGTGGTTAGTTTACTTTCAGTACCTCATTTCCGGTTGTGTATGATTGCTACTTTTTGTATTTATATGAAATCGGAAAGTTAGGGTTTCGTTCATCCGGTGTATAAATATCAGTTTGAAGTTGTAATAGTTGTTTAATCACAAGTTTATTGTCCGATGTTGTGTTTTGATTGAACTTTATTTGATTCTATCAGTACTTGTTTTGAAGGATAGGGTCATGTGAATAAGATTCTTATGCTACTCTATTTTTTAGGCATCGCCGCCGTCAAGGAGGAAAACCAGAGTGACATATTTGGTGGATAAAGGCTATGTCTCACCATCGCCGCCATTAAGGAGGAAAACCAGAGGAGGTCCGTTGAAGATATCCAGTCATCGGAATACTCATAGGATTTTCAACAACAAAGGTACACAATGTGCTAAAGTGGATTTTACTCTGTTTTTATGCGATGTACACATGTGTATTTTGTGCGTATTTTTCTGAATGCCAATGTATAAGTGTGTACACATGTGTATATTGAAGGATAGGGTTGATTTAACAAGTTAGTGGATTTTACTCTGTTTTTATGCGATGTACACATGTGTATTTTGTGTGTATTTTTCTGAATGCCAATGTATAAGTGTGTACACATATGTGTTTTGGACAAAAATTACCTAAGCAATTTAGTGATAAAATTAGATTTGTGAGGTAGTGTGCTAACAATGTGTATCGAAAATGTACTCGTTTAGTTGTTTGCAAAAAACAGTTTGAGGATATAGCTTAGGATACCGAGCTATGTCAATAATAAAAAATTGAGCAGAATAGTAAAGAATGACACGAGATGTACGAGGAAAGCCCTTGATCAATCTAGATCGTCGGTATAAAACCTCGGGAGCTGACAATCGCCGCTGCCTTGTTCTTCTTATTGCTTCAAATCTTTAGGATACAGTGCAGGATATCGTATGGATCAGCTAAGTGTTACAATGAATTTTGAGTGCAAGTTTTGGTGATTGCGAGTGCTTGCAGCCAGTAGAGAGCAAAAGTGTGTGAAAAAATTGTGTGTGTCTATCGATCCGTACGTTCCTTTATATAGTAAAGTAAAAATAAAAAACTATCCTATAAAATCGAGACGCTTGGAATATTCCTTCCGAGACGTTGAAGACCCCTTCTTCCGGCTTCAACGTCTTCTTTTCAACTGAATAGCCCGAGTCTCCAGGAGAAGCAGTCCACTCGAACGTTATAGACCTGCCATGCTAATCTGCACGTGAACAATTAGTAGCTACCAGGATACTGCATCAGGATGTTACCAATATCCTGATCCGGTATCCTGGTTACAAACAAACGTAATAAAGTCAGGATATAATTCAGGATATGGGTTCAGAAAACCACCCATAACAATTGTCCCAAAATATATCTGTTAGAATTCTAAATTCAAACGGATATATTTTAAACTTGCCACATAGATCGAGGTAATTATGATGATTGGACGCTTGAAGTGACAGTGTGCAACTTCCCATGCGATAATTACACAATGCCCCTATTTTCGGTCTATATCTATTCAGTTTTTTCTGCGTATTGATCATAATATCCCGAGCAACTTTCAGGTATTTTTCTTTCTCTTTCTTCTCTGTTTTCTTTTGCAAAAATTTCTCATTCACCATGGCTAGCCGAACTTGATCCCGAACAGCCGATTCCGTATCCATCTTTAATGAGCAAAACTTCCTCAAAGAACCCAAAAACGAGATCTGTTCATTTGACAATGCCGATATCGCATCTCCGAAAGCCTCAGGTGCCTTTCCCATCGGAGCGGTTATACACCCGTTCGACCGACAGGTCCGATCGGACGTGTATTCCGACGAGTGGGTATGCTTCTTGGCCTACCCTTTCTCAATAGGGCTCCGATATCCTTTCCCGGCCTTCATCTCTCGTTTTTTTTAACTCACCGGTCTCAGCTATGCCCAAACCATGCCTATGGTTTGGCGACTCTTAGTTACCCTGGACCAAATAAAATCTTGTCATGTGCCTGACTTGTGCATTGACGATCTTCCAGTTGCATATCGTTTAAGATCCCACGGTTCCAGCCGATTTCTTCTTTCTTCCACCTCCAAAGATCCCCTCATCCTCAAAGCAACCAAAAAAAAGGATAATTGGAGACGAAAGTTCTTTTTCGTGAAAAGAGATTCTATTGACAAGGGTGTTGACCTTCCAGGGAAGTGGTTGACCTCTGGTAGGACCTAGGGTTTTAGGGATATCCCCAGTCGTATCCTGAGACTATATCCTAAACTGACATTCTGATTTTTCTTTTTTATGCAGCGAATTTCAAGGAATTGGCCCCTCCAAGTGCTGAATCAAAGGGAAGAATAAAAGAGATCTACCGGATCCCAGATAGTGAAAGAACCTTTTCCCTACTACACACAAGCTCAAGCCAAAAATCAAGTTCAGAGATGTCTTGTAAGCATAATTTTACAAGTTATTCTTATATGTTAAATTGTATATGTTTATATAAGAGCTTAGTATTTCTTCCCTTTATGCAGAACCAGCTACAAACCTCGAAGTCTTCGACCTTGAGGAACTGGATAGTTATTCCGGTCTTGTGCAAGTCAAACAAGAATTGAATCCCAAGCCTGCTGTTACCATATCAAAACCTACCAGCTCTAAGACTGCTACTGTTCCCAAGCCTTCACCAACTACTAGGTCCCGGGCCTCAAGTGCCCGCAAGAGGAAGGAACCAGATTCCCCTGTTGCCTCTGACGTCTTTTCGTATGAGAATCACAGATTCTCAGATTCCAGCAAGTTTATGCCCGGCTTCCTCAATCAGGTAGGTACCCTTATCTTATATCATGCACGTATATGCTGACTATACATTTTAAACATATATATTGATACCTGTCCATCTGGTTGTAGGGTCTCGAGTAGCTAATGTTCTTGTATGAGGACTCATGTGGACTGAACAAGATGCTGAATCCAAGCTGAAGTAAGCAGAGGTCACTATTGCTGAGCAGGGGATGATTGTCGCCGCCAAATCTCAGCATTACGAGAACAAGCTCAAGGCGATGACCCAGGAACACCAGGCTACCATAAAGAAGGCTACTCACGAGGCTCAAGCCAAATTTGACGTCGCTCAGGTCCAGCACGAACAGGATATGGTTTCTTACCGTGAAGGCCTAAAGACTCTATCGTCGTCTCTCTCCTCCAAGCTAGGTTAAAAATGACTTATGAAGCCAAGGCCATGGGCTTTGAATGCCCTTCTTGAAACATTGATGCTTGGGAGGCAAAGTTGAGGGACCTTGGTGGCAATCCCGTGGAACATCCTGTAAAGCCTGCGGCTGAGGAACCTGCTAAGGTGGCTGAGAAGGTAATTGATGCTGGTGATGATGCTGGGAAGGATGCTGGTGGTGATGCTGGAGCGGGTGCTGATGAAGCCATGGTTGAAGAGGGTGCTGCCCCTTGATAGCAGCGAAGTGGGCGATGATGGATATTGATGCCTAGGCCAGAGCCCACTTTTTATTCTGATGGTTGTATTTGATAAACAATTTACTTTTCCTGTCTTTTAAATTCCTGCACTCAGAACAATTTGATGGCCAAAGGTGGAGGGATCCTGAGTTTCAGGACGAAGCCCTTGGTCATCAATCTTTAGTATCCTCTTTTGAACAATATAACAGTTGGAGGTGGAGGGATCTTGAGTTTCAAGATGAAGCCTTCAACTGTTAAGTGAATATGTTGAAAACTACTTGTGCTTTTGGTGGATGGATCTCGGTTTGAGATGAAGCCAAAAGTACAATCTTTTGCTATGTTAATAAACTAACCTTTTTAGCCTTATCCATTATTGTTCATATTTTCTTTGTAAATTTCTTTGTATGCATTTAATTTGAATGTAACTCTCGTTTTCAAATATTTTGACCAGGTATCCTGAGGAAATATCCTGGTTAGGATACTCTCAATATTTTAATAAAAATGTTCCCTTAAAACTTTGTGAAACATAATTCCAAAAACTTAGGTTACTTAGATAAGGCTTCAAAAGACGGAAAAAAGAAAGATCATACCAAGAATACTTAGAAAATAGATTCCAACTTTCAACCTGTGATCCCTTTTGCAATATTTTTACCATAAATGTCCCCTGTCTGGAACAGCTAGGAAATCAATTTGCATCCTTCGAGTGTATTAAAATGAATGTCCCCTGTATACAATACATTTGAATACTTAGGAACTTTCTGATTCATACAGCAACCATGTGTGAGCACCATTGTGAGTGACTTTAGCATTACAGGGATAATCCCTAAATATCCTGGAGATAGATCCTTAATATTCTAGGGATAAACCCTGAGTATACTGGGGATAAACCCATGTTTTCGTGCGCTACAGGCGGGAGTGTTCAAACTCCAAGAATTAGAAAGGTGAAAACCTTAAACCTTAGAGAGTATGAAAATACCCTTTCGTTAGAGAGGGTGATCAATCCTCATATACCTTAAGGATCCAGGATATAGCCAATAATAACGAAGTTGACAACCACTTTTACATGAACTGGTCCCGCTATCTTGAACTATCCCAGGATAACTTGCACTCCAGGCGGGGTGTTTAAACCCAATTCGGGAGAAAGGTGAATACCTTTAAACCTTTGAAGGGATCAGAATCCCTTAAACGTGAGAGAGGGGGCCAATCCTCTAATCTTTTGATTTATCTTGAGCATATATCCTGGAGTAGTATCCTGAAGCATGTCCTACAAAACACCTTCAAACTAAGGTGGGTGTCAGCTTGGCTAACACCCCTCTGATGCTTAAGTCAGTATTGGGTTTCAACAAATAATAAATTATATAAAAAGGAAACATAATTCATACCATCTTGAGTTAGAAATTAAATTCTAAACTCACTTAAAATAAAGCAGAAGGTGTTTAGCATTCCAAGATCTTGGTAACATATCACCCTGCATATTCTTGAGTTGGTATGCTCCTTTCCCAGATTCTGACTCGACTTCATAAGGTCCTTCCCACTTTGGGGCAAGCTTCCCATCAGCAGGATTAGTAGTATTCTGAAAAGCCTTTCTTAACACCCAATCTCCAACTTGAAACCTTCTAGTCCTTTAATTTTTGTTATATGCTCTGGATATCCTTTGTTGATATGCTACTATCCTTAGCTTTGCTGCATCTCTTGTTTCATCAACCGTATCTAATTCTTGGCATAAAGCTTCAGGATTCTTTTCAGGATCCCGCAGGTTTGATCTTGCTGTAGGTATCACCATCTCTGTTGGGATTACTGCTTCTGTTCCGAATACCAAGGAAAATGGGGTTTGCCTGGTTGCACTCTTCACCGTTGTCCTATCAGCCCATAGGACAATGTCACACCCCGATATTTCCACGTATTACCGGTGGGCCCGGTGGGGAGTATCGTGACGTAGTTGATATCATCATAGCCAATAATCACAGTTTAATGCACAGCGGAAATCTAAAGTAATAATATTACAAACCGAGTTGAAAGTAACATAAAATACTACACAACGGATTGTAAGTGGATCCACAGGTGGATCTAAAATAAAAGATATTTTGTTAAACAGATTTAAGCATCAAAAGGTTGCAAGACTCTTTATTTGATACTAGGAGTAGCCAGCCCATTACGCATAGTACCTGCACTTAACCTTTTAAATAGTACGTCAGTTTACACTGGTAAATACAATTAACTGAATCTTTTGAAAAGTGTTTATAAAATTGTGTAAGGACCTGCAAAAATTCCCCAGAACGACCCGTAAGTAAAAACCCGGACCCCTGAAACCCTAATACGCATGAAAAACTAAGAAATCATGAAATTTGGTCTTCTCGCGGTCCGCGTAAAACATAAGGGAACATCTGCGTGGGCCACGTCAACTTAAAAGTTGACCGGATAAGCATCCAGACCACGTGTTGTACGCGTGGCAACCCTACTCGTGACACATCAGGCCTACACGTAGGATAGGGGCCCTCGCGGGCCGCGTAAAACCTAAAAATTTGCTATAATTAGCCTGTGCATGGGGCTTTCATCTGTGCTCGAGAAAACTTTCATAATCACTCAGATTCTGCTCGAAATTCATATTTACAATGGCAAAACGCTGCTACAATCAAGGGTAATAACTCGATCACTGCTACGATATAATGTCCGATCGATTGAAACTATTCGATGGATGTTTAAGTGCTACCCGTAATTGGGCTATGCCTTTGTCATTCGTTGTGAGGGTTTTGATCTCGTGAGTTATCGTAAATGTTGTATTAAGTTACTGACCTAGTTTCGTATGCATTGCTGTTTTAATTTGGTTTATCAGGCTTATCAGTAGGCTAAACTCTGCCCGTTTAAACTTGCAATGTGAGTCATTCTTTTATCAAATTGTTTTCTTAAACTCTACTTGTTTTCAAAGTTATAATTACAGGGATTAAGTCTTTGTAATCTTCAATTACTGCCGGTATGTGGGGTTTTGTATACATTACTTGATACCCGTCACCATTAGACAACGGGTTAGCCAATGGATGATCTGACCATAGTCACAGATATTGTCAAGTGACAAATACCGATTTGGGTAATTGGTTGATAAAAAAACATTGTAATCACCCTTAATACTGTATATTAAAACAATGTGTCATTTTGGGCAACTTGGATGAATCGCCAGTATTTCCCTGCTGACAAAACCTTTTTAAAACATGTTTCAGGTGATCTGCTGTGATCCAGGAAAAAGTGCCGTGTAGCACTACAAGCTTGAGGAGGTGGCTCAATAAAATAAAGAAACATGTTTTTGTAAAAACAAGGATTTCCCAGTGAAATCATCTTTATGGTACATTATGGGTGTTATTCCCAATTTGTGAAATAAAATAAATTGGGCATTTTCAAGTTTTAAAAGATCCTGTTAAACTTCTGCTGTCAACTCAATTAATAAATACCACGGGGTTTCTGTCCCGCGGCTCCTGGACCGGTCACACCTGGACGGTGGCCGTGACAAAAAAAGGTGGTATCAGAGCCACTGATTTAAGCCAATTAAGTATTTAGAAATACTTAATTTTCTGATTTCTATTATCTGATTTTATTAAAAGTTAATTTACAAAATTTTAACTTAGAATTTTGTGTGTTTCCTCATAATATGCTAACAGCATGAATAAACTATCAGAAGCACTTCAAAATTTTACTAACCATACCACAGATATGGATACCACCGGTACCTTCCCTGGCTACCAGGCTGATACTGAAGAACCAATGGTATTCCAAGCCCAACCTCAAGAAAAACCTAAACCAAAAAAGAGAAGAAGACTCGTAGGCTGGAGGCGTGTGCGTAGGAAGAAACCAGCAACACAAAAAGTTATAAAGACTGAGGATCCGAAGGATAAAGGCAAAGGAATAGAGATCGGAGAAAATTCAGGGCAAGTCCAGGAAATGCCACCCTGGGAGGAGCTGGATCGCCAACTGGCAAATAGCGACCTCATCGGACCTGCCGATGAAAACCTCTTCAATTACCCAGCGGAAGCCCAACTTCCAGTCAATCTGGAGCCTGCTATCCCAGATCCTATTATCCACCCCCGAACTCTAGGAGAGCTAGAAGAATGGTGGACCACTGACTGGCAATTTCAGAACCTTCTGAATAACCCTAATACCTTTTTCCCTCAGTTTGAACCTGAGCCTACACCATACCCACCTATAAGCTCTGAAAATTTGGCTAAACTCCATCACTATAGCGAGGAGCTGATTGATGCAGGAAACCGAATTAGGGATGCGGGGGAAAGAATCTCATGGAAATACGACGAGAGGGAACGTCGTTTTTGAAATGCCAGCTGACTGTGGCTGTGTGGTTGTGGGATCATGTGTTTAATAATAAAAATATAATCATATAAAAATAATTAAAAATAAAACTTTTGCAATATATTTAGTGTGTACAGATGCATACTACAATGTATAAAAATGGAAGTCTCAAAGTCGACAATTTTGGCTATACATGTTGGCATGATTATGTATGCTTGTTTTATTGCATTTGGTTGTTAATTATTTTGGTGCTAATAACTTATATATATATATATATATATATATATATATATATATATATATATATATATTGTTAACTATCAGATGGAACACGCTGGTAATGAACCAGTTAACGAGGTTAATCAATCCGAGCAAAACAATGAAGATCACTTTCTTAACTGACAAGATATAGAAAACATCGTTGCCCAGGGAATAGCAAATGCTATTCCAGCAATCCTTGCTGCTGCCCGAAATCCAGTTGAACCTCAACCAATTATTCCCAGCAAACGTACTCACGGTGACAATTTCTGTAATAGTGTAAATGGAGGCGGCAACATCAATAATAATGATAATGATGGGATGCAAGCCCCATTTCTTAAGAAAATGAAAGCTGCAACGCCTGGTTGCACTTACAAGGAATTTCTTGCCTGTAAACCAATCGAATTTGCAGGTAATGAAGGGGCAATTGCAGCACTGCGTTGGTTAGAGAAAACCGAAGCAGTAATTAAAATAAGTAAATGTGCTGAGGAAGACAAGGTCATGTACGCGTCGCATCTTTTTAAAGAAGGAGCCCTAGAATGGTGGAATACGGTGCTACAAGCCAAGGGAAGCGATGTGGCCTATGCCATGAATTAGGAAGAATTTAAACATCTGGTGGAAAGAAAATTCGGTCCCGAATATGAAAAGGAACAAATGGAAAATAAGTTCCTAAACCACCGGATGGTGAATGTTGATTGTAGAGGGTATACTTCGACCTTCTTCGAGTATGCTAGAGTTGTACCAACTCTGGCTTCGCCAGAACCGGTACTTATTTCTCGCTATATTTGGGGTTTGATTGGCGAAATCCGTGATATTGTTAAAGCTGTGAGACCCCGCACAATAGATGATGCGGTGGAATTAGCCAACACCTTAACTGACGGACTGGTGCGTACACGGGAAGAAAACAGGAAAAAGGAGTTAGCCCAAAAGATTACCCAAGGATTCCGTGTGGGTAATAGTAGTAATTTCAAGAAAAAGGGAACTGGGCAATCTTCCACTTCGCCGTTCTGCATGAACTGTAAAAAGAAATATTTTGGAAAATGTAATGAAACCTGCAACTTCTGCAAAGCTATAGGACATCGTGAAGAAGATTGCAGAAAGAAAACAAAGATTTGCTACAACTGTGGAGAAGCTGGGCATTTCCGACCAGAATGCCCTAAATTGGTCAAACCAGCAGATAACAAGGCCAAACCTGCTGAAGGGACTAACAAGAAGAATGCAAGAGCCTTTCAATTGACCACACATGAAGCTGAACTGATTCCTGATGTAATAGCTGGTACGTTCTTAGTTCACAACGTTTATGCAAAAGTATTATTTGACTCTGGTGCAAACCAAAGTTTTATAAATACTTCCTTCTGCCAAGCTCTTAAGCTACCCTTAACCAAACTTAGGCAAATTTATACAGTAGAAACGGCAGACGGGAATTCTGTTATCATAGATACGGTTTTGCAAAAAGAAAATATAGAACTTTCAGTTCATAAATTTTCTGCAAACCTATTACCCATGAATTTAGCTGGCTTCGATGTCGTATTAGGAATGGATTGGTTAGTAGCCAACCATGCTCGAATCCTCTGTGATAAGAATTCCATAGAAATCCGTACACCTACAGGAGAAATAGTGATGATTACAGGAGATAAGCCACGTAAGCCAATGAAATTCATTTTAGTTTTGAAAGTGGCCAGTTATTCAAGAAAGCAAGGAATAGTGTATATGATTTCAGTAATCATTAGCACTAAGGGTAAGGAACTTAAGGAAATTCCTATAGTATCAGAATACTCGGATGTATTCCCAGAAGAATTACCAGGATTACCACCAGATAGGGAGCTAGAATTTAGAATTCATTTGATTCCTGGAACTACACCCATAGCAAAGGCACCCTATCGATTAGCACCCACTGAAATGTTAGAGCTGAAAAAACAATTAGATGAATTGCTCAGTAAAGGATTCATACAACCTAGTTCATCCCCGTGGGAGCACCAGTTTTCTTTGTGAAAAAGAAAGATGGCTCGATGCGAATGTGTATCGATTATAGGGAATTAAATAAGGTTACAATCAAGAATCGATACCCATTACCTAGGATTAATGATCTTTTCGATCAACTTCAGGGGGCTAGATATTTTTCTAAGATAGATTTACGCTCCGGATATCATCAGTTGAAGGTACAAGAAGAAGACATACCTAAAACTGCTTTCAGAACTAGGTATGGTCACTACGAGTTTACAGTCATGCCCTTGGATTAACAAATGCTCCTGCAGCATTCATGGACATGATGAATAGGATCTGTAAACCGTACTTGGATAAATTTGTAATTGTCTTCATCGACGATATACTTATTTATTCCAAAAGCCAGGAGGAACATTGTGAGCACCTGCATGTACTCTTAACTTTGTTAAGAAAAGAGAAGCTTTACGCCAAATTCTCGAAGTGTGAATTTTGGCTACAAGAGGTACAATTTCTAGGACACATGGTGAATCACGAAGGTATTCACGTAGATCCCTCCAAAATAGAAGCACTCACCAAATGGCAGGTCCCGCAATCAGCTATGGAAGTTAGAAGTTTTCTAGGCTTAGCTGGATACTATAGGCGTTTCATTAAGGATTTATCTAAGATAGTTGTGCCATTAACTAAGCTAACTTGTAAAACAGTTAAGTTTGAATGGGGACCTAAGCAAGAAGAGGCTTTTAGAATTTTAAAACAAAGGTTGACAAACGCCCTAATTCTTGCCCTACCAGAAGGGATAGAAGATTTTGAAGTTTACTGTGATGTTTCTAAGCTAGGATTAGGTTGTGTGCTAATGCAACGCAAGAAGGTAATTACGTATGCCTCCAGACAATTGAAAAAGCACGAGGAAAATTATACGACGCATGACTTAGAATTAGGGTCGATAATTTTTACCCTTAAGATTTGGAGACACTATCTGTATGGAAGTAAGTTTACTATTTATATAGATCATAAAAGCTTAAAGTACATATTTGGGCAAAAAGAATTGAATATGAGGCAAAGAAGATGGATGGAGATTCTAAGTGACTACGACTGTGATATTCAATATCACGAAGGAAAGGCAAATGTAGTAGCAGATGCCTTAAGTCGTAAGTATCGTGAGAAACAATGACGAGTTCGTGCTCTTAGATTAAGTTTACAATTAGACTTAATGGAACAACTGAAAAATGTTCAAGCCACAGCAATCAAGGATGATGCTGAAGGAATGAAAGGAAGAATAAAGGAATTAGAGCAAGGAGCTGATGGAATATGGAGATTCCACATGAAGAGGATTTGGGTACCTAAGCAAGGAAATTTAAGAAATAAGATTTTAGAGGAAGCCCATAAATCTAGGTATACCATGCATCCTGGAAATAATAAGATGTACCAAGATTTAAGAAATAATTTCTGGTGGATAGGAATAAAAAAGGACATAGCTAGATATGTATCTAAGTGTCTAACTTTTTCACAAGTTAAAGCAGAACACCAGAAACCTTCAGGGTTACTTCAACAATTAGAAATGCATGTATGGAAATGGGAACTCATAACAATGGACTTTGTTACTAAGTTACCCAAAACTAGAAAGGGTAACGACGCGATTTGGGTAATTGTGGATTGATTAACCAAATCAGCTCATTTTCTACCCATGAAAGAAACCTTTAGCATGGAAAGGTTAGCAAAATTATATGTAGACGGAGTAGTATCCTTACATGGAGTACCACTCTCCATTGTATCGGATAGAGATAGTCGCTTCACTTCACATTTCTGGACAAGTTTCCAAAAAGCCATGGGGACGCAATTAAATTTAAGTACAGCTTACCATCCCCAAACAGACGGACAAAGTGAAAGGACGATCCAAACCCTAGAAGACATGCTCAGGTCATGTGTAACAGATTTTGGTGGAAACTGGGATGACCACCTACCCTTAATTGAATTCTCCTATAACAATAGTTACCATTCAAGCATTAAAGCTGCCCCATTTGAAGCACTGTATGGACGAAAGTGCAGAACTCCAGTTTGTTGGGCAGAAATAGGAGAAAGCCAATTATCAGGTCCCGAAATCGTACAAGAAACCACCGACAAGATCACTCAAATCAAGGAAAGACTGAAAACGGCTCGAGATCGCCAGAAGAGTTATGCAGACAATCGATGCAAGCCACTGGAATTTCAACTCAGAGACAAGGTACTCTTGGAAGTTTCTCCTTGGAAAGGGGTGGTTCGATTCGGAAAGAAAGGAAAGCTAAGTCCAAGATATATAGGACCTTTCCCAGTAATTCAACGAATAGGACCAGTTGCTTATCGCTTACAACTACCAGAAGAGCTAGCAGGACTACATAACGTATTTCATATATCTAACCTCAAGAAATGTCTATCGGACGAATAGCTAGTAGTCCCTCTTCAAGACATACAGGTGAATGAAAAATTGAAGTTCGTGGAGAAACCGCTTCAAATAGAAGACAAAAAGATTAAGTTTCTCAAACACAAAAGATTGGTACCGGTCAAAGTCAAGTGGGATTCAAAAAAAGGACCCGAATACACTTGGGAGCTGGAATCGGAGATGAAGCGAAAGTATCCTCACTTATTTCAATAAATCTAAAGGAGGAGATTTTAAATAAGGTGGGGAGGATGTAAGGACCTGCAAAAATGCCCCAGAACGACCCGCAAGTAAAAACCCGGACCCATGAAACCCTAATACGCATGAAAAACTAAGAAATCATGAAATTTGGTCTTCTCGCGGGCCGCGTAAAACATAAGGGAACATCTACGCGTGCCGCATCAACTTAAAAGTTGACCAGATAAGCATCCAGGCCACGTGTTGTACGCGTGGCAACCCTACTCGTGACACATCAGGCCTACACGTAGGATAGGGGCCCTCACAGGCCGCGTAAGAATCAAGAGAAGGTTTACGCGGGCCGCGTAAAACCTAAAAATTTTCTATAAGTAGCCTGTGCATGGGGCTTTCATATGTGCTCGAGAAAACTTTTATAATCACTCAGATTCTGCTCGAAATTCATATTTACAATAGCAAAACGCTGCTACAATGAAGGGTAATAACTCGATCACTGCTACGATATAATTTCCAATCGATTGAAACTATCCGATGGATGTTTAAGTGCTTCCCGTAATTTGGCTATGCCTTTGTCATTCGTCGTGAGGGTTTTGATCTCGTGAGTTATCGTAAATGTTGTATTAAGTTACTGACCTAGTTTCGTACGCATTACTGTTTTAATTAGGTTTATCAGGCTTATCAGTAGGCTAAACTCTGCCCGTTTAAACTTGCAATGTGAGTCATTCTTTTATCAAATTGTTTTCTTAAAACTCTACTTGTTTTCAAAGTTATAATTACAGGGATTAAGTCTTTGTAATCTTCAATTACTGCCGGTATGTGAGGTTTTATATACATTACTTGATACCCGTCACCATTGGACAACGGGTTAGCCAATGGGTGATCTGACCATAGTCACAGATATTGTCAAGTGACAAATACCGATTTGGGGTAATTGGTTGATAAAAAACATTGTAATCACCCTTAATACTGTATATTATAACAATGTGTCATTTTGGGCAACTTGGATGACTCGCCAGTATTTCCCTGCTGACAAAACCTTTTTAAAACATGTTTCAGGTGATCTGCTGTGATCCAGGAAAAAGTGTCGTGTAGCACTACACGCTTAAGGAGGTGGCTCAATAAAATAAAGAAACATGTTTTTGTAAAAACAGGGATTTCCCAGTGAAATCATCTTTATGGTACATTATGGGTGTTATCCCCAATTTGTGAAATAAAATAAATTGGGCATTTTCAAGTTTTAAAAGACCCTGTTAAACTTCCGCTGTCAACTCAATTAATAAATACCACGGGGTTTCTGTCCCGCGGCTCCTGGACCGGGTCACACCGGGACGGGGGCCATGACAAATTGATTAAAATGCACAAGGCACAAAATTCTTTTATAACTTGGGACAATTATTTAAAAATAATCTTGTATACAGATTTATATGTTTGTCGTCCATTCAGGACTCGGTTAGAAGAGCCGAGACAAGATTAATAGACACACCACTTGGTATAATACCCACAAGAAGTTTCCTCGCGAGTGGGTACCTTTTTACATACGCAACTGCCAGGAGTATGCCTACACCCCGTGCTTAAGTCGTGGCCATTTCAAATGAATGAGCCGAGGATATCCACGACATGGTCATTCACCCCCCCAAAGGCATTGCATCAAACAAGACAGATTAAAAAGGGTTATGCATCTTTTTAATCACATTCCGATTGTACGATTTCATACCCAAGCGGTATTATTATAATACCGTATCCCAAGCCCGTATAACGGAAAATAAGTTAAAAGTATTTACCTGAGCTAAAATAAAATTTTAATCTCAGCCGTATATCAATCAGCAAGTACAAATAGCTTTTACTGGGCTCCTTAATCTGTAACGAAGGTTTTAATAACCTATTAGATTCCTAATGGGTCTTACTTAAGTTATAACTTAGACCGGTTAGTTTTAATGAAAGATTTACGGTTCAAAATGCAAGATTAAGAGAAGACCGGTTAGAATGTGGTTTAGACCCGACAAGTATGAAGACTTGTATAAAATGGGTAAACTAAACACATTCTGGATTTTGAAGTGAAAATGATAAGGTTTGACCCGTTTCGGTTAATTTATGCAAACTAGTTACATAAACCGTACCGAATGCGAAAATGAATAACGGGTAACCATATGAGTCAAGTACAAGTTCCACAAGTTAATATGCTTTAAATATGTTATGATATCAGTAGGATATCTTCCATTATGCCCAAAACGAATTTAAGAACAATTTATGCCTCGTAGGGGTATTTTGGTAATTTTAAAGTTTATAAAAGAGGTTAAATAGTAATCTGAGGTTCTGGTCTAAAATGTCCAGTAAAAATATTTATTTTAACAAGTTATATCAGTAAGATATCTTACATATGTGAATTTTATCATTTATGGCCAAACTATGCACCGTAGGGGCATTTTGATCATTTCACATAAGCTTTAAGGGTCAAATTTGGAAATCTGAGTTCAAGACTTGTACTTACTGTTAAAGTATAAAAATTTATTTATAACATCAGTAGGTAACAAGTCTTAGGTGCTAAATTTGGTTTTAAACCATACTATGCGCCTAAATCGCATAAAAGTCGGTATTTGACGATATTCGGGTTGTTTAAGGAAATCTGAGATTTTTATCAGCCTCTACTGTTTAATATAATTTATTTAATGTATAAATCAGTAGAAAAAGGTTTGGCATGCATTTGATGTGTAAAACCCATTTTATTAGCAAAAATGTCATTATCGTCAATTACCGAGCCTATGCTAGAACTCTATGTTATGATCAGTTTAAAATTTAATAAAAATCTCAAAAAATCACTAAATATTATATTATATCATTAGGTAGAAAGTTTGGTTCCAAAATTTGAGTTTAAATATGAGTTATGCCAAAATACCATTTAATTAACAAAAATGCTTTCATTTTACGATATTGTGCATAACTCTCATTTTAGACCATAAACTGATGTCAAATTTTTAGGACATACTTATATATCAGTAATAAAGGTTTTTGTCCTCTCACATTTTCAAAAAATCTCGTTTTAACATCAAAAGGGCATAGTGGTCAACATTTAAGCATTTAACGGAAACGTGCAAATGATTCGGATTTCTAAGGAACCATATAGTATAATCTCAGAGGGTTATACTAACATGTAATATGGTCCTAAAAGAACCCTAAGGCATATCTAAAATAAGCTAAATTGGGTCAGAACTGAAAGTCAAATTAAAAGTCTACTTTTGCGACTTTCGGTTGCGAACCGAGCCTAAACTAAGAATTGTCGAGTTGAACATGCCTAAACATGTTCTTATATTATTTACTAAGTTATTTAAGTGTTAAAACATGTTCCATAACCTCTGCATTATTAGTTATGAGTTAATTTGTAAAAACTGATTCTGTTGACTTTTTATAAATAAGTTTGACCCGAAAATTGACCAAGTTAGAGTGAAAATCAGTAGGTTCCCTTTTAAGGGTTTATTACCTACATAATTACCAACCCATAGCCACTTTCAATTCGAATAATGGTTGGACCATTAGTGATTAATCACTAAGTCAAAGCTTAATTACGATATCTTTGACTTTTGGTCATTACGCTAATAAAACTTGAACTTAGGAAGCTAAGAACACTTACTAGAGTACTTAGCACGAATTAGGAACAGAAGGAAGCTTTCTTGAACACCAGGAAGCTCCATAGAGTGTCTTGTGAAGTAAAATTTAAAATGTGCAAATGAACAAGTGAGAACAAGGGCCTTTATATTGCATTTTCCACTTCATATGATCAATCCACATGTCCCTACATTGATCCCAGATGTTACCAGGTGTCCCAAGTGCATGAAAAACCATTTGCTCAGTCCCTGGTATCGAATTCAGGCATGCAAAGGCGGTGGAACTGACTGAACCTGCAGCTGTGCAGGTTTTCTACATCTGGCAGTCTCACGCGGGCCGCGTAAGACTTATAAGAAGTCTACACGGGCCGCGGCAATGGGGAAATCCGGTAAACATTTTGAAAACTTTGCAATTTCAGTCCCTGGTCCTATTTAAGTTTATTTAACTTTCATTTATTGCACTTAGGACCCCCATAGTTAACTATTAAAGGCCTTGGGTCATATTTTAACTCCGTTAAGCTCCCGATTAGTTGTAAGATCACCCGAAAAGTCTTGTTTTCATCGACACTCCATAGAATTTATATCCAATATTCTTGAGAGAAAAATATACAATCATTACAATGTTTTTAGGATCGTTAAAAGGTCACTCAGAGGTAACATTTAACATGTTGACACTTTTAACCCCTATGTTTCGTAAAATTCTCAATTTAAACACAAACGGCTTTTTATGTCCGATAATTTTATTCGTTAAAGAATACGAACATCTTATGAGATCATTCAGAGGCACTAGTTTGGCATGATGACATATTTGATCCTTTTACTTGCATATTTACATTGTTTGACAGTTTTTGTCCCTCGGAATCAATTCCTTACACGTTTAAAGTCCATGACACATGTCTGTATTATATTGGACATGATTTTACTGGGTGTTACATCCTCACCCCCTTAAAAGAAATGTTGACCTCGATATTTACTGAAATAAATGAGGGTATTTCTGCTTCATTGTGGATTCAACCTCCCATGTGTATTCGGGGCCCCTACGGGCATCCCATTTCACCTTGACAATTGGCACATGCTTCCTTCGAAGCTTCTTAACATGTCGATCCTCGATCGACAAAAGTTTTTCAACAAATTTCAAGCTCCTCTATATGTACGTCCTTATGTGACATGGCTTGCGATTCATCGGCTAGACATTTCTTCAAATTGCAGATGTGGAACACATTGTTGATTCCACTGAGCTCTTCTGGCAGATTTAGCTTGTAAGCTACAGTTCCGACACATTCGATGATCTCGAATGGTCCTATGTATCTTGGGCTTAGCTTGCCCTTCTTGCCAAAACGCATCACCCCTTTCCAGGGTGATACCTTAAGTAACACTTTATCACCTACCTCGAATTTCAGAGGTTTACGCCTCTTATACGCATAGCTTTTCTGCCTATCCCTAGAAACTTTGAGACGATCACGGATCTGAATAATCTTGTCTGTCGTCTCCAGGACTATATCAGGTCCTGATAGTTGGACATCTCCAACTTCCGCCCAACAAACTGGCGTTCTGCATTTCCTTCCGTACAAGGCCTCAAAAGGCGCGGCTTGGATGCTCGAATGATAGCTATTATTGTACAGAAATTCAATTAATGGAAGATGGTCATCCCAACTTCCTCCTAAATCAATAACACAAGCTCGTAGCATATCCTTAAGCGTTTGAATTGTACGCTCGCTTTGCCCATCCGTCTGAGGATGATTGCTGAAATTTAATCGTGTGCCCAAAGATTGCTGAAAGCTTTTCCAAAAATGCGATGTGTATCTTGTATCCCTATCAGAGATAATAGACACTGGCACACCGTGAAGAGATACAATCTCATCCACGTACATCTGAGCTAGCTTATCGGAGCTGTGTGTTTCCTTAATAGGTAAGAAGTGAGCTGACTTGGTCAGCGTATCGACTATAACCCAAATAGTATCATTCCCATGCTTTGTCTTTGGTAACTTAGTGATAAAATCCATAGTTACCATTTCCCATTTCCAAGTGGGAAGTTCAGGCTGTTGCAGCAAACCTGACGGCTTTTGATGTTCAGCTTTAACCTGAGCACATGTCAAACATTTAGCCACATAAGTGGCTATAGATTTCTTCAAACCTATCCACCAATAATTTGCCTTTAAATCCTGGTACATCTTATCACTGCCAGGATGAACTGAATATTTCGAACTATGAGCTTCTTGAAGAATCACATCTCGAAGTCCTCCATAAATATTCGACCATTCAATCTTAGGATTCCATCTTTGCCTTATGACAATTGATCGGCAGTCACTCCTAACTTCTCATTCGGATAGTTAGCTTCTAAAACAGCTTCCTTCTGAGCGGCTAACAACTTTTCATTCAAGCTGTTCTTTAATTCAATGCTTTTGGCATTGATTCTGATGGCTTTAACCCTTTCCTTTCTGCTCAAAGCATCAGCGACTACATTCGCTTTGCCTGGATGATATCGGATTTCACAGTCGTAATCATTCAGTGTATCCATCCATCGACGTTGTCTCATGTTAAGATCCTTCTGATTAAACAGATGTTGAAGGCTCTTGTGATCAGAATAGATCACACATTTGGTCCCATATAGATAATGCCTCCATAGCTTTAGTGCAAATACAACGGAACCCAATTCCAAATCATGGGTGGTGTAATTCTTTTCGTGCACTTTTAATTGACGTGAGGCATATACAATAACCTTGCCTTTCTACATAAGCACACATCCCATACCTGTGTGCGATGTGTTAGAATAAACCACAAACTCTTCAATTCCTTCTGGCAATGTCAATACAGGAGCATTGCTTAATTTTTGCTTAAGAATATCAAAGGATTTTTGCTGCTTGGGACCCCAGTCAAACTTTATATTCTTGTGAGTTAATGAAGTTAAAGGTGCGGCAATCCTCGAAAAGTTTTCAATGAAACGCCTGTAGTATCCTGCTAGACCCAAAAAGCTGTGAATCTCTGTAGGTGTCTTCGGCTCTTGCCAATTCATAATAGTTTCAATCTTAGCGGGATCCACCTGGATACCACGCTCACTCACTACATGTCCAAGAAATTGGACTTCACGAAGCCAAAACTCACATTTAGAAAACTTGGCGTAGAGTTTCTCTTGCTGCTGAAGTTTAAGAATACATCAAAGATGTTTTTCATGATCGGCCTGATTCTTCGAATAAATTAGTATGTCATCAATAAAAATGATGACAAACTTGTCTAAGTATGGCTTGCAAACGCGATTCATGAGATCCATGAACGTTGCAGGTGCATTCGTGAGCCCGAAAGGCATCACAAAGAACTCATAGTGACCATAGTGTGTTCTGAATGCGGTCTTGTGGACGTCTTCATCTCTGACCTTCAACTGGTGATAACTCGATTTTAAATCGATCTTTGAAAAGTAACTTGCTCCTTGAAGTTGATCGAATAGGTCATCGATCCTGGGTAACGGATATCTGTTCTTAATTGTAACCTTGTTCAGCTCGCGATAATCAATGCATAAACGCATTGATCCATCCTTTTCCTTCACAAACAGAATCGGTGCTCCCCAAGGGGACGAGCTAGGTCGGATAAAACCCTTTGCCAACAACTCATCCAACTGGGTCCTTAACTCTTTCATCTCAGTCGGTGCCAACCGATAAGGTGCTCTTGCAATTGGTGCTGCTCCAGGAATGATATCGATTCTGAACTCCACTTGCCTATCTGGAGGTAACCCAGATAGTTCTTCAGGAAAAACATCTGGATATTCAGAAATAACGGGGATGTCTTCGATCTTGGGCTTCGGTTTATCAACGGTTACTTGTGCCATATAAATGACACAACCTTTCTTCAAACAGCTAGATGCCTTAAGCATAGACACTTGTTTAGGCAATCTATACTGAGTATCTCCTTGAATCGTAAGTGGCTCACCATAAGGAGTCTTGATAACCACTTGCTTCTTATCACATACAATTTGGGCTTGGTTATGAGATAACCAATCCATGCCTATCACTATGTCAAATCCGGCTAATTTCAATGGAAGCAAGGATAGCGGAAAAGAGTGATTCCTAATGGATATGAAACATCCATCTAATACAGTTGAAGCAATCTCTATGGTACCGTCGGCCAATTCTACTTCATACTTTATGCTTAGAGTCTTAACAGGCAGATTTAACAATTTACAGAACTTATTGTCTACAAAAGACTTGTCTGCACCCGAATCAAACAACACTCTAGCATAAACATCATTGATAAGAAAGGTACCTGTTATCATGTTGTCGTTCTGAATGGCCTCTTGAGCATTCATCTGAAAGACCCGAGCATTGGTCTTTTTAGCCTCCTCAGGCTTCTTCGCATACTTTGGGTAGTTAGTCTTGATATACCCCTTCTCGTTACAATTGTAACAAGTTGCATCTTTCAATTCCTTGAAATCCAAAGTCTTATGTTCCTTGGACTTGCATATCCCACATCCAAAAGTCCTTGATTGTGACTACGATTTCGACTCCAACCTGCATTTCCCAAAGTAATGCTTTTGGCAAGTTTTACATTTGGGTTTCTCATCCGTCTGCTGGCTATCCTTTTTAAACCCGGAACTCTTCTTGTACTCAAAGTTCCCCTTATGTTTCTTATCAGAACGGCGTGAATTCTCATCCTCACGTTTCCTTTTTTCTTCTTCAGAATTCTTGAGCGATCTCTGCCTAACCGCATCGAGAGTAAGAGATAAGGATAGATCAACCACTGACCTAAAGGTAGTAGGTCTAGATGCTTTCATACTTGCTTTGATTTCCGGAGCTAAACCTCCAATAAAACGAGCTATGCGTTTTGGTTCCGGTGTGACCAAATAAGGAACCAAACGAGACATGGTGTTGAAACTCGTAAGATACGCCTGACAATCCAAGTTCTTCATGACCAAGGTCAAGAAGTCAGTCTCAATTTTCTCAACTTCATGTTGAGGACATAAATTTTCTTTGATCAATGCAACAAACTGATCCCAAAACATGTTATACAACGGGATCTTTCCTGTAGCTTGGATTAGGGACCTCCAGCAAGCTAATGCTTCACCTTTAAAAGATTGTGAAACAAACTTCACAATGTCCTGTTCTACACAACCACTAATATCAACTACTATATCCATCTCGTCGAGCCAAGTCATACAATCAATGGCTCCTTTCTCTCCTGTGAAATCTCTAGGCTTGCAGGAGACAAAATATTTGTAAGAACAGGTTTTAGCACATGGCTCTTGATTGAGCATAATCTTCTTAGACGGGATACTTTGCTGATTCGACGAGTGACGAGCATCTTCCTTCTTTGACTCGTGTGTTTTAGAAGTGGGCTTACTATGAGCCACAGATTGAGTCTTAGAGCGTGTACAAATTGATTCCTTGAACTGTCTATCAAGAGCTCTAGTAACGGCATTCTCTATCAATGCTTGTAAATCTGCACCAGCTACATTAATCCTGGTGGTATCATTATTCTCTCTGGGGTGACTGTTAACCTCTTCTGATTCAGCCATGTAGCTTGGTTGCTACAAAACAATTGACAATATTTTTATTCAGAGGTTATAATGGAATTATCATTTTTGATGATTTATTAACCATGGTAAATATAAACCATATTGGTTAATTTATTAATCATATTTATTTAGGATTTTCATTATAATTTATCCTTTATTATAAATCATTAAAGATATTAAAGTGACACAAAAGGCCTAGTCGCAAGGACAATTTTAAATTATAAGCCATGATTTCATAGAATCGAGGCATTAAGGTTCGAACATAGTTCATTACCTTTTATCAACAGGAAGTCGTAGACTACAACTGTCTTTTTGTCTCTTTGGACAATAAATATGGCCCGTAGGCACTTCATCACTAATGGATGTTTAATATATGATCATTTTTAGTTGATGATTTGAACCCATGATTTCTAGATCATTAGGCTGGAAGAATCCAATATAAGGATGACATGTGTGACTTTACCGAATCACATATGCCAGGAGTGCTAACATGTTTTCAGATGTTAACAAGGAATTGAATCTTTTTAAATAGGTTTTACCATCATGGCCAGGTCTATAATGACCTATAGGCTAGGTTATACCTTTTAAGATTCCTTTTTAATATTTATTGGCAGATCAATTACAAAAAGGAATGATATTTTGATTTATTTCATATAATATATTCATACATTTGATGACAATGAAATTTAAATAAAACATTCCAATAAATTTAGAAGAAGTACATAGATGCCCTAAACGGGACTTTTAAATAAATAACTTGTCCACACATGGACTAAAATAAGAAATACAAGTCCTCGCAGGGACTGAATACATAAATAAATGTCCACGTAGGGACTTAATTGAAATTTAATATTACAAAACAAATAAATAAGGAATTTCAATAATCCATCTTCTTCTTCCCCTTGATTAAATCTGCTAAACCCTTAAGTAGACCCCGACGGCTTCTACGCTCCTCCTATACCTCCCGTTCCACCTGGTTCAACCTCTGAAGGATTTTCTGTTGCTGTGGTGGTTGGATCTGTGGCGGCTGCGGTGGTTGCTGCTGCAGAGGTTGAGGAGGTGGTGGGTATTGATACCCATATGCTTGGTACCCAGACTGATACGAAGCTGCGTAAGGCCCTTCTGGATGGAGAGCATTGTAGTTGGCCGCCTCGAGATACGGGTCAACGGCAGGGGTAGTGTAGTAGTTGTAGCCAGGATAAGCTGGCTGTTCAAAAGGGTTATATGCCGCTGCACCGGCGTATGGAGGAATTGGGTTATCATAACCCATGTGTGGTGGTGGTGGTGCGACAGGCGCAGAGTCGACTTCTGAAACTGGGTTTGAAGGCCAACCCATTTGTGGGTCTTCATACAGTGGCGGGTAGTGGCTGCTACTGGAGTGTTGGGGGGGTGCTGAAGTGGAAATCCCCCCTTCGCACAGACATCCGTGCACTTGATCTTCTTCGCCTCGGTGGTTCTGGAGGCAGTTGCTGCTATAGCGGTGGCGATGGCTGTGGCGTAACCGCCTCAAAATGTGAGTCCTCAGAGGGGACCTGTTGGTGTGGTGAAGAGTGGTGGCAAGGTGTATACTCCCAGTGATAATTGCTTCACCATTAAGCAAATGAATCGGGGCCTCTATATGGCGAACCATGAAAAGATGATCCGTCAGAAATCTAGATGGGATGCGTGGGCGTCCCAGTTGGTGGCTCAGAGGGTTCTGGATCAGGATCCTTGTCCATATCCATATCCTGGGCTCTAGGAAAGTGGTCTTATGGTCCCAATGGGTTATGGCCCATTGGTTCTTCACTCACGTTCACCGGGTTGAACCGACTCTGAAACTATGGGGTCGGGTCCTGAAAGGCACGGTGTGAACTCGACCACTGCAACGGGAGGAAGGAATGGTGAGAATTATTGGGCTCATTTTCTGATTGTGGCCCAAAGGAGTTATGGTACGAGGGTGAAGAGCTAAGCGAGACAGAATGCCTCGCGGGTTCCAAATATGTTCTCCAGTCTTCTTGAGGACTAGAGCTATGAGTTGCTGAAGGTGTTCGCCGGTGAGAAGGCCCGACTTCATGATCATTCGGTGCAGTTATTGGTGCTTTGCCTCTTCCGCCTCTTCCTCTGAAACGTGGCGGCATTTTCTTTGATCCTGTTAAAACAAAGGAAAAACAACAAGGACAAAAACGATTAAGATTAGGATTAATCCTAAGTCCTTTGCCTAGACTCGGAAGTCAAGGAATGTGCAACTGTGTCATTGAGATTAAACACAAAAGGCTAGTGTTCAATTCACTCAATGTTGGCTCTGATACCAACCTGCCACACCCCGATATTTCCACGTATTACCGGTGGGCCCGGTGGAGAGTATCGTGACGTAGTTGATATCATCATAGTCAATAATCACAGTTTAATGCACAGCGGAAGTCTAAAGTAATAATATTACAAACCGAGTTGAAAGTAACATAAAATACTACACAACAGATTGTAAGTGGATCCACAGGCGGATCTAAAATAAAAGAAATATTGTTCAACAGATTTAAGTATCAAAAGCTCGCAAGACTCTTTATTTGATACTAGGAGTAGCCAACCCATTACGCATAGTACCTGCACTTAACCTTTTAAATAATACGTCAGTTTACACTGGTAAATACAATTAACTGACTCTTTTGAAAAGTGTTTATAAAATTGATTTAAAATGCACAAGGCACAAAATTCTTTTATAACTTGTGACAATTATTTAAAAATAATCTTGTATACAGATTTATATGTTTGTCGTCCATTCAGGACTCGGTTAGAAGAGCCGAGACAAGATTAATATACACACCACTTGGTATAATACCCACAAGAAGTTTCCTCACGAGTGGGGTACCTTTTTACATACGAAATTGTCAGGTGTATGCCTACACCCCGTGCTTAAGTCGTGGCCATTTCAAATGAATGAGTCGAGTATATCCAGGACATGGTCAATAACCCCCCAAAGGCATTGCATCAAACAACTCAGATTAAAACGGGTTATGCATCTTTTTTTATCACATTCCGATTGTACGATTTCATACCCGACCAAGCGGTATTATTATAATACCGTATCCCAAGCCCGTATAACGGAAAATAAGTTAAAAGTATTTACTTGGGCTAAAATAAAATTTTAATCTCAGCCGTATATCAATCAGCAAGTACAAATAGCTTTTACTGGGCTCCTTAATCTGGAACAAAGGTTTTAATAACCTATTAGATTCCTAATGGGTCTTACTTAAGTTATAACTTAGACCTATTAGTTTTAATGAAAGGTTTACGGGTTCAAAATGCAAGATTAAGCGAAGACCGGTTAGAATGTGGTTTAGACCCGACAAGTATGAAGACTTGTATAAAATGGGTAAACTAAACACATTCTGGATTTTGAAGTGAAAATGATAAGGTTTGACCCGTTTCGGTTAATTTATGCAAACTAGTTACATAAACCGTACCGAATGCGAAAATGCATAACGGGTAAGCAAATGAGTTAAGTACAAGTTCCACAAGTTAAAATGCTTTAAATATGTTATGATATCAGTAGGATATCTTCCATTATGCCCAAAACGAATTTAAGAACAATTTATGCCCCGTAGGGGTATTTTGGTCATTTTAAAGTTTATAAAAGAGGTTAAATAGTAATCTGAGGTTCTGGCCTAAAATGATCAGTAAAAATATTTATTTTAACAAGTTATATCAGTAAGATATCTTACATATGTGAATTTTATCATTTATGGCCAAACTATGCACCATGGGGGCATTTTGGTCATTTCACAAAAGCTTTAAGGGTCAAATTTGGAAATCTGAGTTCAAGACTTGTACTTACTGTTAAAGTATAAAAAATTTGTTATAACATCAGTAGGTAGCAAGTCAATATGGTTTTAAACCATATTATGCGTCTAAATCGCATAAAAGTCGGTATTTGACGATATTCGGGTTGTTTAAGGAAATCTGAGATTTTTATTAGCCTCTACTATTTAATATAATTTATTTAATGTATAAAATCAGTAGAAATTTTTTTGGCATGCATTTGATGTGTAAAACCCATTTTATTAGCGAAAAGGGCATTATCGTCACTTACCGAGCCTATGCAAGAACTCTATGTTATGATCAGTTTAAAATTTAATAAAAATCTCCAAAAAAACCCTAAATATTATATTATATCAGTAGGTAGAAAGTTTGGTGCCAAAATTTGAGTTTAAATATGAGTTATGCCAAAATACCATTTAATTAACAAAAAGGCTTTCATTTTACGATATTGTGCATAACTCTCATTTTAGACCATAAACTGATGTCAAATTTTTAGGACATACTTATATATCAGTAATAAAGGTTTTTGTAAGGAACCATATAGTATAATCTCATAGGGTTATAATGGTCAACATTTAAGCATTTAATGGAAACATGCAAATGATTCGGATTTCTAAGGAACCATATAGTATAATATCATAGGGTTATACTAACATGTAATATGGTCCTAAAGGAACCCTAAGGCATATCTAAAATAAGCTAAATCGGGTCAGAACTGAAAGTCAAAGCAAAAGTCTACTTTTGCGACTTTCGGTTGTGAACCGAGCCTAAACTCAGAATTGTCGGGTTGAACATGCCTAAACATGTTCTTATATTATTTACTAAGTTATTTAAGTGTTAAAACATGTTCCATAACCTCTGCATTATTAGTTATGAGTTAATTTGTAAAAACTGATTCTGTTGACTTTTTATTAATAAGTTTGACCCGGCAATTGACAAAGTTAGAGTGAAAATCAGTAGGTGCCCTTTTAAGGGTTTATTACCTACATAATTACCAACCCATAGCCACTTTCAATTCGAATAATGGCTGGACCATTAGTGATTAATCACTAAGTCAAAACTTAATTACGATAGCTTTGACTTTTGGTCATTAAGCTAATAAAACTTGAACTTAGGAAGCTAAGAACACTTACTAGAGTACTTAGCACGAATTAGGAACAGAAGGAAGCTTTCTTGAACACCAGGAAGCTCCAGAGCGTGTCTTGTGAAGTAAAATTTCAAATGTGCAAATGAACAAGTGAGAACAAGGGCCTTTATATAGCAATTTCCACTTCATATGATCAATCCACATGTCCCTACATTGATCCCAGATGTTATCAGGTGTCCCTAGTGCATGAAAAACCATTTGCTCAGTCCCTGGTATCGAATTCAGGCATGCAAAGGCGGTGAAACTGACTGAACCTGCAGCTGTGCAGGTTTTCTACATCTGGCAGTCTCACGCGGGCCGCGTAAGACTTATAAGAAGTCTACACGGGCCGCGGCAATGGGGAAATCCGGTAAACATTTTGCAAACTTTGCAATTTCAGTCCCTGGTCCTATTTAAGTTTATTTAACTTTCATTTATTGCACTTAGGACCCTCATAGTTAACTATTAAAGGCCTTGGGGTCATATTTTAACTCCGTTAAGCTCCAGATTAGTTGTAAGATCACCCGAAAAGTCTTGTTTTCATCGAAACTCCATAGAATTAATATCCGATATTCTTGAGAGCAAAATATACAATCATTACAATGTTTTTAGGATCGTTAAAAGGTCACTCAGAGGTAACATTTAACATGTTGACACTTTTAACGCCTATGCTTCGTAAAATTCTCAATTTAAACACAAACGGCTTTTTATGTCCGATAATTTTATTCATTAAAGAATACGAACGTCTTATGAGATCATTCAGAGGCACTAGTTTGGCATGATAACATATTTGATCCTTTTACTTGCATATTTACATTGTTTGACAGTTTTAGTCCCTCGGAATCAATTCCTTACACGTTTAAATTCCATGACACGTGTCTGTATTATAGTGGATATGATTTTGCGAGGTGTTACAGACAAATGGTAGTTCTTCTGTCCATCTCCCCTTTTTAGCACCTAATTTCTTCTTTAAGTTGTTGACAATTATTTTGTTTGAGGATTCTGCTTGTCTGTTTACTTGAGGATGTACCAGAGTAGATGTAATCATCTTGATTCCCCAACTTTTGCAAAAATAAGTTGTCCTCTTACTGATAAACTGAGAGCCATTATCACAAATTATCTCAGCTGGTATCCCAAATCTAGTCAGGATATTCCTCTTGATGAAGGATACCACTTCTTGATCCCTGACTTGGACAAAGGCTTCAGCTTCAACCCACTTGGAGAAATAATTTGTCATTACCAGCATAAAAACTCTTCCTCCTGGAGCCTTCGGCAATTTTCCCACTATATCCATACCCCACTTCATGAATGGCTAAGGGAAGCAATGGGATATAATGGCTCAGCAGGTTGATGTAGTATATTGTTGTGTCTTTGACATGCATCACATCTTCAAGCATATTCTGCAGCATCTTTCCTCATAGTCGGCCAATAGTATCCAGTTCTTAGCACCTTCGAGAATAATGATATGCCCCCAGTATGGTTGCCACAGTCTCCTTCATGTATATCCTGAAGTACCTCCTTGGTTTCAGGATCCTCCAAGCATCTTAAATATGGGCCTGCGAGAGACTTCTTATACAAAACATTATTTATAATAGTAAAATGAGATACCTTTATCCTGAAAGCCTTAGGATTCTCATTCTTTGGGATGTTATTACCATTTGAAAATAATAGTAAAATGGTGATGTTATTACCATTTGAAAATAATATTTCGATGTTTTTACACTTGAACAGGTACCAAGGGAGGATAATGCTGAGGCAGATGCTTTGGCAAATTTGGGATCATCAGTCAGGATCATTAGTCATTATTTATAATAGTAAAATGGTGATGTTATTACCATTTGAAATAATATTTAATATTTTGTTTGTTAAGTTTCATTCTTACAGGTAAGCATGTTTTGTGGGCATGCATTGCCACGAGTTAGTATATAGAATTGCAAAGTATCGCTAACGGGTCACTACGTCAACCCGCGCCAGATATGTGTAATGGGTCAAACTCTCAAAGAAGACTTAGGGTCCTATGAGAGTTAAACTAGTTATGGGTGGACATGGGATTACTTAAAGTGAGGTATATCTAGTAATTTAAACTGGAGATATTATGTTCTTAGGAACACAATAAATTTTAAATGGAATACAGGTTAAAAGAGTCCACTTGGTCAAAACAAGCTTTAAATGTCCTTCGTAACTATAAGGACTAAAAATTAACCAAAATGCTCCGAGTGATGAACCGGGCAAACGACCATTAAGGGTAGTTTGAATATGAGTTTTATGATTTGCTCAACTCTTTCGGTGGTATAAAATGGAAGACTTAAACCATTTTGGCTTAATGCTACATAATGAGTCTTTTTCGTAAAAGTGTCAAATCCGAGGGTAGAATAGGAATATAATGATTTTTTCTATCATAACCCATCACAATTGAAGCTATGGTGATAGATGAATGAAAGTCATAAAGTGGGAATAGGAGATATGAAGAGATGCAGACAATTTAAGCTTAAGTGCTTAAATCTCATAACGGGTCAAAATAAATATGCGCATAAAACAGGTAATGGTTGCGTAATTCATAAAAGTTATGAATCCGGGTTAAGGATTTTGGGTTAATTACGTAAGCAAATGTTTTTCGGTCATGTAGAAACAATTTTCGTGCGAAACGGATAAGTATTCATGAAGTTATGAACACGTTGGTATAAAAGGGACAAGAATGCAAATGATGTAGCTGGGCCACATCATAGGCTACGGCTCCCAGCCATAGCCTACGGCTGGGGATGGCTGGAAACATCAGAAAAAGGGTGCCGTAAGTTACGACATATATGTCGTAGCTTACGACGTTTCTTCTCACCATCTTTTTGTTTGTTTCTTTTGGTAAACTAGGGTTATCAAACTACGTTTAAGCATCATTTAACTAACGTGTGAGATGATATTTGATATATAGGTGATAGCTATGATGTTACGAATGAAGATCAAGTACCGTGAAGAACCGAACACAATCTAAAATCAAGCTTCCGCATTTGTTTAGTTGTTTTCGAAACTAAACGACGACAGCACGTTGAAATGTTCTATTACTTATGAAGTTTTATGAAGCTCGAAATTACAAAGGAACATGTATTTGCATTTTTATTAATAAATGAAAATTTCTTTATTAAATTTATGTTTATTAAGTTTGGGTCTTAAAACGTATAATTTCAAATTTAATTAATTATTATCTATAACTAATATAAATGTATCTAATAACTTTTCAGATTTCAGATATGGTTAAATGCATTTTACATGGGATTTTTTTTTTATTTTACATCAATCGGATATGGTTATATTACTTATGTATGATATAGTTGTAAAATTTGATAACTGACATTTTTGATATGCACAAATTTGAATAAATTCCATATTTAACACAATGCTTGGACATACACATTTGTATTAAGAGAAAACCCCCTTGAGTTGTGAGAACTTAGAGAACTCCGACTTTTCATGCGAGTTTCGCCATCATTTTTGCACACACGTAGATTAACATCTTACGAACACAGATGTTAAAAAAATCGGAGCGGCGTCTTTAGACCTTTTACGTTGTTGTAAAAAGTTGTGATGAATCAACATTCACACCCTCTGTAAGAGTTTATTACGATGGTGTAAATCAACAAAAACTATTTTTTTTGAAAAGTTGACTTTTTATGATTTTTGGTAAAAAAAATAAAAAAAAACCTTTTGTAAGGCTGAGTTTTCTAAGTTCTCACAACTTATAAAAGTTTAATTTTACCCTAGCCATATATATTTGTTAATATAAAATATATTATTTGGATACAAACAAAAATTACTGATAAAGTATCAAATAACATGTACAAGTACTTATAGTATCTAACTTAGAAGACTAAAATTACAAGCGGATTATCTAAATAAAGTACTAAATTATCTTTAAAGCGAACACCACATGGTTTTTTAAAATACTTATTTTTTTGTTATTAAGTATGTAACATTATATTTACTCAAGCTGTGTAATACACGTGTTCAATATTTTCTTCCAATTTTAAATATACGTTATATCAATATGTTTCCACCTTAAAAAAATGGTCAAATTACCTAAGAACATTAAGTTTTAAAAATTAAACTTAATTTCAATCGTATTAAGCAACTTATCATCATGCTAAACAACGACGTTATATAATAACATAATTTTTTTAATTTGAATATTTAAATGCCGACTACTAACTAAAGTGGTTGTTGTAGACGCTCAAAATTATAGTTTAAAAAACTTTAGTCCTATCTTTTTAAACGTATACTTTATTTGTAGTATGATTTTGTTTAATATGTAATATTATCTATACTTTGATGATATTCGTATCTCGTCTCATGATCTATATATCCAAAAATAGTATTTATATCAAATAATTTATTATATCATTAATACACATAGTACAATTTAATTACAATTCATTTACTATCATTAATATACAAAGTAAAATTTAATTACAATTCATTTTCCATAACATCATAACTAATAATTATTTTTAAAAATACTTACAATTTTATGATCATTATTTCTTATTTTTATAATGTTACTTCTTTTAAGTCATATAATAAGATGGATTGTTCTCAAAAGGGAAATGAAAACTTAGAAAATTATTTGAATAGCTGGAAATATAATTGTTCTTTTGTTTTAGTATTTTATCTAATAAGTCATTTTACTAGTAAGGATTATATAAAAGTTTATAATTTATATTTTTTCGTCCTTCCATTTGCAGCGCAGTGGTTGTGACATCCGGGTGAAGGCTCAGCTCGGGATTCAACCCGGGTTCTAGTCCAACGGGGGGCGAGAGTTTACCCATTCCACGGGGTTCCCGCACATCAGAGGTGTGCTATGCTTTCTAGCGGTGGTCGAGTAGTCGGCCTTTGAACATAGCTCCGAAAGAGTGAGTTTACACGTGAAAAGGAGTTAGCCGTTAAAAAAAATACATTTTGTTTTCTTTTAACGACAACAAAAGTGCCAAATTTTAATGTTCCCCTAATAACACCGACAAAGAAATTTATTAGATTCACCAAATTTATAGTTGATACATCGTGATCAGTGTCAGTTAAAATGACGAAACTACCCTTGTCTTGTCCAACTCTTTGGTTCCAAACTTTATTGCTACTCAAACAATGATTCACCACAACCCCATTTGACAAAACATCAAGATTCTTTATACATACACACAATTGTTTATAAAGTTTTGATCTTGCATACATTTGGCTCATCTTTCTGCAGAATCCCCACTTTGGTTGGTAACTCCAAAATTCAGGTTCTAGGGTTTCTTTCAACTTTTCAAGATTCTCTGTTACAAATTATTCACTGATCTATGAATGCTCAATTGACTGAATTTGTGTGATTTTGATTCATTCTTGAAAAACCCTTTTAGGGTTTTGAATAAAGTATGAAACTTGGGGGAGATCAAGTAGTTAATAGGATTAGGGCTTTAGTTGCCAATTGGGTACATTGTAAAAGGTTGAATTTTGGGTCAATTAACAGATTCAATGTGATTACTTCTTGTTTGTATATTGTGCTAGCTATAATTTGTTGGTATGTATACCTATACGAATTCGTTCCACCTGCGATAGTTGACGAAACCGCAATCGTTGATTCGATAGATTCTCTATCGAAAGAGGCGAAAGATTCAAAGGGAGTGTGTGATCTTTATGATGGGAGTTGGGTTGTTGATGAAACTTACCCTTTATACAATGCATCTCAATGCCCTTTTGCCGAAAAAGGTTTTAATTGTTTGGCTAATGGGAGAAAAAATAAGGGGTATCTTAAGTGGCGATGGAAGCCGAAGAATTGCGATGTTTCGATGTTTAACGTTGAGGAGGTTTTGGAAAAGCTTCGTGGGAAACGGGTTGTGTTTGTTGGCGATTCATTGAGTCGGACGCAATGGGAGAGTATGATATGTTTGCTTATGAACGGCTTGGAGGATAAAACGAGTGTTTACGAGGTTAACGGGAATACGATAAGTAAAAAGATTAGGTATTTGGGTGTGAGGTTTAGTTCTTATAATTTTACAGTTGAGTTTTATCGATCGGTTTTTTTGGTGCAAATCGGTTCGGTTCCAAAACATGCACCGAAGAGGGTTAAATCGACGATTAAGCTTGATGAGTTGGATAGTATTAGCTCAAAGTGGATTGATTCTGATATTCTCGTGTTTAATACGGGCCATTGGTGGAATCGTGGAAAGCTTTTTGAGATGTAAGTTTTCGTTATTTCAGTTTGGTTTCTTGTCGATTTTTATTAATGAATTTTACCCTCTTATCTTTAATTTGCATTGTTTTTTGGTTGGTTTTGAATGTTAATATGGCGAAATCGGTGAACTGGTTTCGTAAGCTTTATAGTGTTTTCACGAAAAGGTTTTATGAATTTATTAGTCACATCCTTCAAATTATCTTTGAAGATATCCTTAATTGCATCTTTTAACAGGCTTTTAAGGATGTATACTAAAATTAAACTATGTCAGTAACGATCTAATTTTTTTTAATAAAGTGATTGAGGAGTTTTTATACACTTTCGATGACGTTCATATGTTTGATCCATTTTTTTTTTTTTTTGTAAATTTTATTATTCAACATATCTAAATTAGTTTTGGACAGTGGTGGTTATTTTAAGGTCAATGGAAGGCTAAAACTTGGAATGTCGATCATGGATGCTTATAGAACAGCTTTAAACACTTGGGCTTCATGGGTCGAAAATATGGTTAATACAAACAGGACCCGGGTATTTTTTAGGACTTTTGAGGGAAGTCATTGGAGGTACATTGCCATATTTCAAGAAAATTATAATATTATATATTGTTTAAACACTATGAAAACATGTCTCGTCTTTAAAGAACACCGTACATGTTGACTTTTAAGGTCAAAGCAGATTATTACCTTTAAAGTGCGAAATTTAGGGCTAAAAACGAACTGAACGTTCAACGAACAGTTCGTGAACCGTTTGGCGGAAAGTTCGTTTAATAAATGTACGAACATGAACAGAGGTCATGTTTGTTCATTTATGTTCGTGAACGTTCGGTAACGTGTTCGTTCATGTTCGATAGTTCATTAGTGTTTTTAGTTGTTGTATTTTATTTAGATACTTCAAAATTTCGACAAATAAAATATTTAATAAGAACCAGTGTATTATATATTTTCGGCTTTCATGTGGTTATCAAACAAAAGTGGTACATTCTGACTTTTAATTTCAAACCTTATATTTTTCAAAATGTTATAATCGTATATATTTCATTACAAATCATCAACCGAATGCTTTCTTTCATATTACTTGCTATAAACATTAGTCTACTTATCCAATCAGTTTATAAAAGTCATGTTAACTCTTACCAATATTGAAGTTGAATTGATTGGTTTGACTTTGACCTTAAAAGTCAAACGATTACTTTCATATCTAGAATGTAAGTAGAAAACGTTACCAATAACACTTTTTTATGTTACCAGCAAGAGTCACACTTGCAAAGTTACACAAAAGCCTTTGGTTAGAAGTAAGAGAGAATACAGAAGTCATTTTTCCGACATTATAAAAAAAGTGGTGAATAATATGTCGGTTCCTGTAACAACAATGCATGTGACCCCCATGGATTCATACCGCAGCGATGCGCATGTTGGTATTTGGAGCGATAATCCAACGGTTCCTGATTGTAGCCATTGGTGCTTACCTGGAGTCCCTGATGCATGGAATGAAATCCTGTTTTCATATTTATGAAATGGTAAGTTGACTATTTGACCTTAAAGTGTCTCATGTTTTTGTTAATCAGAATCTCGTCGTTTTTTTGCAGGATTGGGATTATTTTGGTTTGCAAGTTCAAGAGAGATGGAGAAAACGGTTCGGTTCAGGGTCAGGGTTATTATCCGAAACAAATTCAATTAATTTTTTGTTGTACAAGGGTTGTATTCAATAAGTGTAGTATCAAATTTACATAGATGAGTTGTTTTTGGGTCATCTTTTATGAATAAAATGTGATACAAGTTCTGTTTTCTCTACAAATGGGGAAATGTTTTTTTTCTTTTCTTTTTGTCTGGTCATGTGGGATGTTTTCAATGTTTCGGCCACGCTTCTGGAACGGCAAACCCACTTGACTAGGGGTGCTAAACGGGCCTCGTAGGTCCAACCCGACAAGAATCTGAAAATTTGACACAAACTCGAAAATCGTGTCGGACATATGATCCCAACCACAACACGAATATTGGTGGGTGGGTTGCAAGAACTGTCTTTTTCATTTTTCTTTAGCCTTTTCTTTTATTTTGGTTTTCAACCGGCTTTTTATTTTTTATTAATACTATAAATTATAATTTTACAGCTATAAATATATAACAATTGCAATTTAATTTAAACTAGCGAGATTAACCCAAGCTACGGGTGTGGGAATTCGATATGTATCATTTTTGTTTGTTACGATACCTTCACTCGTTATAGCAATCGAAATAGAATCGAAAACCATATGAAAGAATATTGTTAACGGTTCTGATAACACTGATACCGGTACTCATTAGTGTTATATCATTTTTATGTAAAAATTGTATCGAGTCGATGATAAAAAAAAAGTAAGCACGTCAAAATGTCATACCTGGAACTTAAAAAAAATCGTGTTTTCAAAGTTGTAAGAGAAAAACAAAATATACTAAAAAGTAATTATGATAATAAAATAATACGTTTGTGTTTCGATCACTTCTACATTACTATACGTAAGTAGTTTTGACTAAAATTTATATTGACACGTAAATAGAAATAAGCACGTTATCTTGTAACCTTAAAATATGAAATAATCAGAATTTTATAAAATGTTAAGGTTACAAGATAAAAAAACAAAATATATAATAAAACAAGCATGAATCAACTATGCTTTTAACAACATGAATCAACATCGTACTTTCTTTCTTTTTAATGTGTGTATTATATATTATTTCAATTTCGCTCTGTGTTTATGTTTTGGCGAATCATTTTAATTTATGACACAAAACATATGTTATAGAAAAAAACTAAAAAAATAGGTTAATGATGTAGACTAGAAAATGAGATAGTAATTCGGACCTGTTGATTCTCACAGAATACCAGGAACGATTCTTCCAAAATTCGTTGATTCACAAAGAATACCGAAAGTTGGGATTTTCATACACAAAACACACACTAGTGATTTGGGAGAGAAAAATGACATCTCATATAATTCCAAACTGATTATCTTCCTCCCATTACATCCATATAAATAATAACGTAAATTGAAAACGGTCCTCAAAACACAACTGGGCCAAAAGCTAGAACGAAAAAAAAGTCCACCAAAAGAATTAAAAAACATAAGAAGATAAATAAGTCATAGAAATAAGCGTTTTTGGGCCTGAACGATGATCCAAACCACCTACGGTCATTTGTAGAAATATGGGTTTCGTTGTCACGATCGATTCGCCTGGTCGCACGCCCAAAACGGACACCTGTAGCCCAAGTTAGAGCTATTTTAGTGAAGTCCCTTTTGTCACGCGATCTTGGGCCTCCAAATACAAGATGGCCCGCTCCTCCACACTTGGGCCCGCATCAGTTAAACAGGTCAACTTGCTTATCCCTTATTTTGATTCGTAAGGCTTTACAAATTATTTTTCAACCATTTCAGTTACTAGTAGCCTTCTAGTTGACTTGAATCCGTACAGCTAAATGTGTTTGTGGGTTTGACCCGGAACTGTTTATACCAAACCTGTAACATCATGCCTAGGGCCGGTTGTTACAAATCTAACCCCCGAAATTTCCTGTTAGGTTTATATCGTGTTTTCATGTCGTTTTAGAAATTCACACCCCTACACCCAACCCACTCTCCACACATGATGAAGATAAATTTTATAATATTTAATATTGTGTATTAGAAGATATTAAATAACAATGATGAAACTTTAATTTAGTCAATAAGTTAGCATGCACAACTTTATTTTCAGCATCAAATACAGAATTCAAGCTTGAGAAGTTGCAAGGCTGTGCATGAATGTCATCATATGTTGCAAGTTAATTCTTTCCAATCCTCTCATTCTTCCTGCACTCTTGTTCTTCATCAACATGCAAATCATCATCAACTGTAATGGAAACCGCTTTCATGCCATTTGGGGCTTGCACAATATTCTCTCTCACTTTTACATGCTCATCAACATGAACCACATCTTGTTTCTGAGCTGCCGCGCTGCATTCCCATTTTTTAACGATGAACCACAAAGCGCATAGAGCAAACGCAAGGAAGAAAACGCAGCCAAATGAGACAAAAACTAGAAATATGGTAGTCATTGTTGAAATTTTTTGATTTATTTGATGGATATGATTGAACTTTGTGTTATATTGAGATGGGTTTGGTGTGCAAAAAGAAGTTTGATGGATGATTATTTGTAGTATACCGGATAGTACATGACTTCCAAGTTTCAAGAAACTTGACTCTCATATCAAGCAAAAGTTGTTTGTATTGTAAAACACTTCTCAAATTTTAAAAGCCTAATTCTTTTACTTTTTATTCTCAACATATCGATTGTTACTTTATTAGTGAAAGAAATGGAGAGTGTGTAATCAATATAATAAATGAACTTTGATTTTACATTAATTCAATTACTTAAAAAGATTTGTTAGGGTGAGGTTCTGAAGTGAACACTAACGTATTTGTGAACTAAGTGAACAAATGTTGACCATTGATTTATATCATCAAATCATAAAATACACTAGTGTATTTTCATCTTCAAATCCTGTACATTGATTTACACTTATGTATTGATAATCAAAGGCTATGATTAGTTCATTAGTGTTCACAATCAAATGGGTTGTTCACTAATGAACCTAACCCTCTATATATATATATATATATATATATATATATATATATATATATAGAGAGAGAGAGAGAGAGAGAGAGAGAGAGAGAGAGAGAAAATATAATGTACAAAAAGGCTTATCCTACATTAACGTATGCGACAACATATATAACTTGCGTGATTTTATTTTTTTGATCAACTATAACATGCGTGATTTGTATCCCATGCGTGATTATAAGGCTCCCATGCGTGATTTTATACCTCCATGCGTGATTATCACAAAAACTAGGGTTCCATGCGTTATTTTCCCCTGATCTGATGGTTGACGCTGTCGCGTACGTGAAGTACGATAAGACGTCTTGTATGTTAACCGCACTCTATATATATATAGGGAAAAGATAAATAGAAAACCCACGTAAGTTAAACCTCATCTCCACCATTAATCTAATTCTAATGTGATCAATGGTTGCTATTTAAAAGTGTACAAGAAGTTACTTTTTCAAGAATGTTATTTACATTTTTCTCTCTCCTCTCTCCCCTCTTATCTGACACAAAAAAATGTGACAACTGCATTGTTACATAAAAATCTCCTTGTAAAAAATGTAACATGTTTTCTACGCATATTACAAAATAAAAACTTCCTAAATTTTAAGTTCTAAAATCCATACACTTCATATAATCTAAAAAACCGTTGTCAAAAACAATAAAAAAATGTTACAGGTGAGTTACAAAAAATGTGAACAACTGAAAAAGTGTAACACATTCTCTCTCCTCTCTCCACTGTTACAAAAAATGTACCGGTGTTAGAAAATGTTGCAGGTGTCAGTAAAAATGTCGCAGCGAAAAAGTGTAACACATGACAGCGTAATGTCCATCCATTAGGTTTTTCATAGTTTTTTAACTCACATGGAATTTCTCCCTATAATTCACCTATATAAATATATATAAACATTGAGTTTGGTACAACTTTCCATATTTGTAGTATGGTCACATACTTTTTTTTGTTTTTAGAGTTAAATGTCATTTTAGTCTCTATGATTTGGGCTATTTTGTCAGTTTAGTTCAAATGTTTGAAACATTGTCATTTTAGTCTAAATAGTTTCAAACGTTGCCGTTTTAGTCCACTGGGTTAACTTCATCCCTTTATTCTGTTAACTAAAAGGGCATTTCGATCATTTTATATGTAATTTTGTTAACTAGAAGGGCAATTCGACCGTATGAAATGATCGGATTACCATTCTAGCTAACATAAAAATGGACGGAGTTAACCCAGTGGACTAAAATGGCAACGCTTGAAACTATTTGGACTAAAATGACAACGTTTCAAACCTTTGGACTAAACTGACAAAATGACCCAAACCACAGGGACTAAAATGACCTTTAACTCTTGTTTTTAAATGCAGAACTTTCATAAGTTTAGTTGGAGCATGGAAGTTTTAGGTTTTTCAAGTTGGCCACGAAAGTTTATGGTCTTTTAATATTGACACAAGAAAGTTTATATTTTTTTTTTTATTTTGGCCACTTAAGTTTGTGTTTGAACGAATACCTTAGCTACAATAGTTTGTAAAGTTTTGATTTTGGCATCATAAGTTTTTATGATTGTAAAGTTTTGATTTTTGCCACATAAGTTTTTAAGTTTGTGTTTTGAACACCTTAGTTAGAATAGTTTGTAAGCTTTTGAATTTGGCCACTTAAGTTTTTAAGTGTGTGTTTGAGTAAATTGCCATTTTAGTCCCTGAGGTTTGGTCAAAATTGTTATTTTAGTCCAAATAATATTTTTTCTCCTCCGGGTCCCTGACTTTTCCATTTTCTTGCCATTTTGATCACATTGCCCAACTCAATCTAAAAAACTGGTTATAACAGGGGTATTTTTGACATAACTGTTGTGTAGTGATAACCAGGGGTAGTTTACAACATAATTTATAAACCTCATAATAATTTAATGCAAAAAACACGCCTGATTATAACCTGGTTTTAGACTAAGTTAGGCAATGTGATCAAAAATGACAAGAAAAAGGAAAAGTCAGGGACCCAGAGGAGAAAGAAAAACTATTTGAACTAAAATGACAATTTAGACAAAAACTCAGGGACTAAAATGACAATTTACTCTTTGTGTTTTGAACACCTTAGTACGGGGAAAATGACCAAACTCCCACGGCGTTGTGTGCATGAATAGCTTTTGTTCATTCACTTTTTTTAAAGTGAAATGCACGCCCGACTTTAGGTATTTTTTGTCGACCTTCCGATATAATTATTTTTGAAAACAGAGTTATATTCAAACATTAATACTTTTCTGGTACAATAGGCTATATCGAGTGTAATTACCGTTGCAGTTTCGTGACGAACCAAACCAATTATGAGTGAACATCTTCGTTGCTGGTGTTGGTATTATCAGAGTCGGTATCTGTATTCACTTTTATGTTTTGAGACGAGCCGAACCAATAACGACCGAAGTCAAACCGTGTAGCGTGAGGAAAACAATCAAAGTCTCCGGTGGCGAAATCCAATACATCACACTAAAAGAAATTTCGGAAATTTTTGATAAAGTTGACATTACAAAGAGGAAAAAAACGGGGGGGGGGGGGGGGGGGGAGCATCCAGACAAAAAAAAATTCTAGTCAATTATAAACACAAAAAAAATAATAATAAAAAATCCCCTAATAAAACATATTTATTTATAATATATCAATTTGCAACATGTAATGCAATGTGGTGTTGTAAGTGTGGCTTTAGTTGTGGTTTATGTTATTTTTGGTTTTACCCTTTCTTTGGTTGTTTGTACATGTTTGTAGTGTTAGACATTATGTGAGTTTTATAAATTTATACATGATTGTTATTTTAAATTAAAAATGGTAATTATGTGAGATGCTAGAAAATTTGTACAACAAAACATGGACTTTCTAATAATTTGCGTGTTATTTTCTATAGTTTTATAAATTATAAGACTTAATACCGTAATCAGTACTATATAATGAACCTAATCGATTTCAACTGAATTTCTCGCGTGTAATAAACCAGTTTCAACCACCGTAATGAACGCAATACCATAATGAACCTATTCGATTTCAATCGAATTTCCCGCATGTAATAAACCAGTTTCCGCCACCGTAACGAACTGAATCGATTTCAACCGAATTTCCCACGCGTAATAAAACGAGTGTCCGCCGCAACGCGCGAGAGTATACTACTAGTTCTTGTTAATTATAATCACTGCGAAGCGCTACCACGAGATTTTTTTATATATTATATCAAATATTTTTTACTTTCTATATTAGATATTTATTTTATATGTAACTTGTGAAGATTTGTGTAATGAATTGGAGAGCATTACACAATTATTTCCTCAATACCTAAACTTGATAATTGTGATATATACCAAAAAGTAGGAATACAATATATGCACCACTATAAGGGCATGCTTGTAGTATGCAATATATGTAAAGATCTTAGTGCTGTGTAAGCTATAAGGAACTTTCTCCACTTGACATGCTTCACCTTACTGGTAATTCGGTTGGGTTAATTCGTTTTGTAAATTATAATATTGAAACCAAACAGATATACTTGGTTATAAAAAATACTAAACCAAACAATCGTTATGCATTTCAATTATTTCGGTCCAGTAGTTTTCTTTGATTATTTTGGACCATGGTCTTGATGTTTTTTTCTTTAGCATGTTATCAACATATAACCACATGCATAAAAACTTATGACATCATGTGTTAATTTCTTTTTTTAGCCGAACCTAAACCTACACACATATACAGACACACACACATATTTGTTATTTATAGGATGAGTCTATGTATTAATTTTTTATTTTGTAATATATTATATGGTTCTTGGTTGAAAATCAGTTGAAAGTGAGTTGAAAACTTTAAAAATCATTAGAGATGCTTTAAAATACACACAAGCTATAACTCTACACATTGACTTCAAGACAAGTTTCTTAAAACTTCAAAGACATGTGATACTCTACTCTCTACTATAAATACGAATCTACTAAATTTGTTATCAGATCAAACCCATCTCAAAATCCCACAAAATTCGATCTTCCACATCAAGAAAGTTCGATAATGGCCATCATATTCATTGTTTTTGTTTTGTTTGGATGTGTTTTTCTCCTTGGACTCGCGATGATTGCTTTGTGTTTGTTGGGTTAATCGGTTCAGTTTACGGGTCACGGGTCGGCGCGTTATCGGGTCGCGGTTTAACGGATTACGGGTCGAATAATTAAATGGGTCAGCTGGGTTTTATATTAGTCACATGTTACTGAAGTGGTCTAATATTGAGCGAGAATAATATGGGATGTGATCTGATTTCAAGGAAGTAAACATGTGATAATGTGAAGGTGGCTTGACCGAGTAAATAGGAGAGTTAAGTACATTTGTTTAGTTATAAATAGTTGTTTATTTTCTTTGTTATGTACCCCCATTAATAGTTAATACAGAAAGCTTTTCTTCCTTTCTTTATTTGCTGCACATTTACGTATATTTCATATTTGCAAGTGTGTAGCTAGTGTGTATTTTGGGGCCTGTAACCAACAGTGTTGCTTGACCAAGAAATGGAAATGCAGCAAAATAACTGAAAAAAATGAAATGGTGCATGTGGATGAGCATTTGAAGGTGCAGAAGAACATCATGCAGGGCCCAAATGGCATGAAGACTGTGGCTATCACCATTGATGATGATTTGCATGTTCATGAAGATGAAGAGTGTGTGAAGAATGAAAAGGTTGGGAAGGCTTCAACTTCTCAAACTTGAAATGAAGTTAAATCAAATCAAATTAAATTATATGATATGAGTACTATGTACTAACAATATATTTCCTATCTATATATGAAAATAAGCAACAGCTATCACCCTTTAATTTTTCAGGCCCCAATTTAAAAACATATATTTGTTTAATATATATAACGGTTGCTTTGATTCTTTAACATATAATGTTGTTGTGGTGTTTGTTGGAAAGATTAATCAAAATCCTAAAGTTTATAGTCAAATTACTAGGTCAAACCGGCATGTATTATTATTTATTAGTGTTATTATTTATAGTCAAATTACTAGGTCAAACCGGCATGTATTACATGAGTCATTATGTATTGAGACGGAGTTGATTAGCCGCCATATAACTGTCATCTGACAGTTAAACAATTGTCATTCCAATGGGTATAAATACCCATAGTGTACCGCCATTTATAGAAAGAACAATAACATTAAATTTAATGTTTTGAATTGGGGTTCGTTAGTGTAATCTTAATGTCCGAGATGTAATCTTGTAATTGCTTGGGTTTCAGTTTCTTGCTGACCTAGTTTCTATATTTATATAGAAGTTCTTGACGTTCGAAAAAAAAAGAATTTGCAGGTTTGGTGCGGTAGCAAATGAGCTTGTTCTTGCAACACAAAACTTCAAGGATTTCAATTTAATTGAAGTGTTAGATTGTGGATTAAGTCTTGAATTTATCTTTGATGGAATGAAATCGTTACCGCAATATAACTATGCACATATTCAAATGTTTAATTCGGTTCTTTGATATTTTATTTTAATTTGTTGTTTTCTTGATCCAAATCCAACCCATTTTAGGTCACACTCCCTTAAACAACCTTGGTATGATTATGATAACCAACTTTACTTAGATGTAGAAGTTTCTTTTTAGTAATTTTCAGGTCTATTGGCTCAACAAATCAGAACCAATGGCATACACCAACCGGTAGTAGTTTTCCGCGACCTCAACAGTCAAACCGACAACCCAACAAACCATGGTAGCCGACCTAAATAGATGGGTTGCTTCCCACACCTCAACCAGGTTCCGATAATCGTCCATTTTTAGGCAAATGCCAAAGGTGTCATACAAGAGGTCATTCTCTCACTAATTGCGAGTCCTTCAAAAAGGTACATCTACATATCTCTATACCCTTTTTACAAGCGAAGAATGATCAAATTCAATTGATGAATACTACTTAACATAACACGTACGACTGCAAATTGGCTATTCAATAACAGTGCCTCACATGCATGATGACATAATGTTACCAATGACCTTAACAACCTTTCTCTCCATAAATGGTGATGGTTCATGTTTGAAAATTAGATCATATATATTGGCTCTTTAATTATCCAAACCTCACACCACACACACCATTAATTCTTAGAAATGTTGTGTGTTCCTTCGTAACATCCTCTCTATATCATGATAACAACCTTTTAATAGAATTATTTTCTTTCTTTCTTTTGTGTTTGTTATTAAGGACCGAAAATGAACAACACCTCTCCTCTGGGGAGCGAGGAAGCTCCTCAATCATGCCTTCAGTCTTCACTTTGCATCAAATCGATTGAGATTGTTAGGGTTTAGGGTTTGGTAATTTGGGGAAAAAGATTTGATTTTTAGGTCAAAAGTGGAGAATTCTGATTGTTCAAGATTGTTAGGGTTTAGGGTTTGGTGATTTGGGGAAAAAAAGATTTGATCACTCTTCTCCAATCATCAGTTTCTTCATGGTTTAAAGCGTGAGGTCCTAACCCCGTAAGGGGGGCAGGCAACTCGTGGTTGCTCCCCTTCCTCCCTGGCAGAGAGTTTTAGTTTTTGGCGCATCCCTCTACTTCACTCGAGTCGGGTTATTGTTCTTAGGTGTATGATGAAAGGTGTTGTGCAGGGGGGAGGCCCTGAGGGTGTTAGGCCTTGCCCCTTCAGGAATTTCCACTCTTGCAAAGATGGTTTTGTAGGGTCCAAAGGATATGCGAGACTGCTCTCTCACTTCCAACGGGACCACCTCAAATCAGATAACAGGAAAGATACTTTACGGGATGCGATTGCTAAGGATCCCGACTTATATGAGGACGTGGGAGAAACTTTGAAAACGCTTAACAACTGGCTGTGCGGGGAGTGCATGGTTGTGCATGCTCTTAGCCGGGGGTGTCATCATGTTGATGACCTTGTTAAATTCGTCCCTAGCTCGAGGGGGACCGAGGACTTTATTGTGGGGATTCCCAAACCACAAGTTTCGGGAGGGGGGGTTTCAGGGGAAGGCATTGCCTCTGTCGGTGTGGATGGCTCCTTCTGGAGCGGGTTTTTTCTCTTCCCATCACGACAGTCAAGAGCATTCCTCCTAGTTGTCGAATGGCGTTCGTGCAAGCTTTAACATCGGCTATGCGGAAGGTGATTGCTACCCCTGGGTCGGTTGAATATTGGGTTAAGCTACTCTTGTTGCCTCGCTGTACTTTAAAAGTTGTGCGCCCTGCCAATAGGCAGGAACGTCGGTCCGGGAACAGGAAAACGTTACAGTGCTTAAGCATCCAACGGGCTCTTTCTGTCTGGAAAGACGGGGAAGGGATTAAGTCATTCAGGATGTAAAGGAGAAAGGGGCGGTAAATGGGTCCGACCGTCGGGAGGGCCGAACCAATGTTAAGCAGTGCCTTCGTAAAGTGGCAGATGGTCATTTCACAGCTGCGGTCAAGGTGTTGTCCTCTTCTGGCGTTGCCCCCTTTGGGACCTCCACTTTGGAGGCCCTCGCGGAGAAACACCCGGTTACGCCCCCTCCGGTTGTGCCGGCAGACACAATCCCTCAGGCACCCTTAACTGTTGATGCGGAGTGCGTTTTGGGGTGCATTAAGTCATTCCCCAAAGGAACTTCGTGCGGGAGAGATGGGCTCAGGGCGCAACACTTACTGGATAGCTTTTGTGGAGAGGGTTCCTCAACTTCCTCGGGTTTAGTTTTAGCCATCACCGTGGTAGTCAATGTCTTCTTGGGGGGGGGGGGGGTTATGCCCCAGGTCTCTTGCTGAGTTCGTTGCCTCCGCTCCTCTGACCCCCTTGCTGAAACCTGATGGGGGGATCCGTCCTATTGCGGTCGGGGCCATTTGGCGTAGGCTGGTCTCCAAGATAGCGATGAAAAAGGTAGGGAAAGAGATGGTTAGGTACCTGGGGGATCATCAATTCGGGGTTGGGACACCAGATGGGGCTGAAGCTATCCTCCATAGCGCGAACAGGTTCCTTAACGCCTTTCACGATGATGGGGCCTTCGCCATGCTTACCGTTGACTTCTCCAATGCTTTCAACCTAGTGGATCGCACAACTCTTCTGCGAGAGGTTGGGATTCGATGCCCATCTATATTTTCGTGGGTACATTTTCTTTATGGGCAAACCGCTAGGCTTTATGTGGGTAATGACTGTATTGGGTCGTCCACGGGGGTCCAGCGGGGGGATCCTTTGGGGCCTCTATTGTTCGCCCTTGTCTTGCACCCCCTCACACAACGTATACGAGACAGTTGCACCCTCCCCTTCCACGCGTGGTATTTGGATGATGGTACTATTATGGGAAAAACATCTGAGGTAGCAAAGGCTCTGGCTATCATTCAATCTGAGGGGCCACCTTTGGGGCTTCGGCTTAATATAAAAAAAACAGAGGTATATTGGCCGTCTTGCAATGGAGAAATATTGGAGGCTAGTTTATTCCCGAAGGAGATTGGAAGACCAACAGGGGGCGTGAGACTCCTTGGGGGAGCTATGAGCCGGGACCCCAGTTTCATTAGTGCTTTGGCTGCGCGGCGAGCTTCCCGGGCAGTGGACCTTATGAGTAGCCTTTCGCAACTCCGAGACCCGCAAAGTGAGCTTCTCCTGCTGCGCTCTTGCATGGGTGTCGCCAAGCTCCTTTTTGGTCTGCGAACTTGTCAACCTGTGTTTGTAAAGGAGGCGGTATCCTTATTCGATAAAGGGCTACGGGGGGCTATAGAGGACATTGTGGTGTGTGGGGGTCCGTTTTTTGGGGATTTTCAGTGGCGGGTTGCTTCTTTGCCCTGTAAGATGGGGGGGCTGGGGCTTCTATCGGCCATGGATGTCTCCATTTACGGTTTTGTTGCCTCGCGAGCTCAATCGTGGGGGCTGCAAGATCACATCTTGCGCGAGAGTGGGGTTGTTGGAATGGATGGGGATTATGACATGGCTCTGGGGGAGTTGCATAGACACCTCCCGGATTTGGATATTGGCGGTTTCGCTAACAGGGACACCGCCCCACCGAAGACCCAGAAGACTTTAGCGAGTGCTCTGTTTTGTCGTATCGCTCAGAATATTGGATCAGATTTCTGTACGACCCCTCATCAGAACGCCGTCCTAGAATGCTTGCGGGGCCCCCACGCCCAAGATTTTCTATCGGTCATCCCCATCGAGGGCTTAGGCCAAAAGATGTCAGCCGTTGAATACCGTGCTATCTTAAAATATCGGCTCATGATTCCTATGTTCCCTGATGATGAGCAATGCCCGATTTGCCGGAAAGCTTGCTTAGACCAATTTGGGGAGCATGCTCTGCACTGTAAAGAACTGCCAGGTTTTAAGTATAGGCACGACTGGGTGCGGGATGTCTTGGGGGACATCCTCAAACGGGTGGGGATCTCGGTGAAGAAAGAAGCCCCCGTAAACTTTTTGACAGATCCGAGGGAAGGAAGATCCACATTGCGCCCCGCGGACGTTTTAGTTTTCGGGTGGGATGCAGGTAAACACGCTTGTGTTGATCTTACCGGGGTTTCCCCCCTTGTAGGCTTTCGGGATACTGGTTTTGTCCCTAGTCAGACGATTGCAAGGGCGGCAGCAAAGAAAATGGACAAACATGCAAAAGCCTGCGAGGATAATCAACATTCCTTTATCCCTTTTGCCTTTGATACCTTTGGCTCGCTAGCCCCAGAAGCCATCAGATTTCTTGAACGGGTCCAACGGGTTGTTCACATCAACATTTCGTCTCCTAGAGATCGGGGTTTCGTTTTTACTAGGTTAGGTTTCGCTATTCAAAAGGGGGTAGCGGCGCAGCTTGTTGCCCGCTTACCGGCTATCTTGGTGTAATTTGTTTGGCCTTATATATAAAATTGCCCATATCTCAAAAAGAAAAAAGAAAAAATTCCATGACTCGGTCAACCAAATAATTAATAAAATTTTCAAGCATTTATCAATTCTATTGCAAATTTCCATGATAGTTGTAATTCATGTTGAATCAATAAAAGACATCGTTTACCATTTTCGGTTTTTATGCTTTCATCTCTTGAGTTAATATTTTCTCATGTATGGTGTTTGTTCTCCAATGACTTCTTTTGATCATTATAAATATTACATCATTTATTTATGTTGATCAAATGGCTCATCCCCAAATAAGCTTCATCCCCCGTGTGTGTTCGTTAGTTACTTTTCCTCTCAAAGTGCCTATCATGCCTTTGATCCAATTCCACACAATATCTATACCTCAAGACTTGTAATTTTTAGGGAAATGATCATTTTTCCTTATCAACAACTCACTACCACTTCAACAACATTCCCTCCCAATTTAGATACATGGATCCCCATAACCCTATCACCCTCCACCACCCCTCAAATCCACTATTACAACTATATATATATATATATATATATAGGGGAGGGTTATCTTGAGAACATGGATTTTTGTGAGAACTCTAGGAACAATTTCCATCCATAGATTATCCTAAATCAAGGGCTAATATTAGTGGGGGTTTAAATGAGAAGGGGACCATTAAATAAGCTTAACAAAAGGGCACTATTGTAAAATCACATTCAATTATCCTTCACCCACAAAATCACCTTCTCCCTCACAAATAGAATCGACGTATTTCAGATTCACCATCTTCCTCACAAAATCAACTTATAAATCTTAAGTTATCTACGATTATTCCGGAAGAAAAGGATGAATGACGACAATCGAATGGGCAGTGAAAGTAAAAAGGTCGCTGAAAGTAGTTATAGGGCTTATAAGGTCGCCCAGGTTTGGTTTTTCGACCTTTTTATTGTTCTGATTCATTAAAATTAGGGCTGGAATGATATTCATTGTCTGTTTGGCGATACAAAAGAATGTAATGTGACCTAAGGGAGCATCAATTTCAGTTCTGGTAGGTATATTATTTGCACATTGACAGCTTGTCGTTGCCATCAGTTCAGAATTTGACCAGGTGTGTGATTTTGAAATCCAATCAATCTATGAGTTACAACTTGACTAACGGATTTCAATAATTATTTTTGTTTGGACTGGAATTAGGTCTTTTACTATTTCTTTGCCTTGGGTTTCTACAGTCCCCCTAAAACTTTTTATGAACCAGTAGACCTTAACTTTCTTAATATATATTGTACTTAAAATGTATGGATACCAATTGGCTATTCTATGTTAGCTCATATGACATCAACATTTTCCATCTTGTTTTTTACATATGCTTGGGTGAATTTTAGCTATTGAGATTTTGTAAAAGTCTATATAACTTCCTTTAAGATGATTTAGATTATGAAGACCTTTAAAACTTGGTACATCAATATCTTGTTTTTCCTAGTGTTTTGGTAAAATCGAAGATTTAAATTCGTGAAATTGAAGTGTAATTGATCATTGAGTTGCTGACTTTTCTACACTAGCTATTGATAAATGTATGCAACGTTGTATTTTGAAATGGCAACAATTTATTTTATCAACATATTTAACTGAGAATTACACGTGTGTAAAACAAACACTTACACGTGTAATACATAAACTTACACATGCGTAAAATAAATTTACACATGTGTAAAATGGAAACTTTGTTAAACAAATTTACACATGTTTAACAAAGAATTTACACATGTGTAAAATAGAATCACTTACACGTTTAAGATAGAAACTTACAGATGTGTAAAGAAAATTTACACATGTGTAAACTGAGTTTTTACGCATGTGTAAGTCAGAATATGTAAGACAAAAACACTTACACATGTAAAACAGAGACTTACACACGTGTAAAAGAAATTTACACATGTTTAATTGAGAATTTACACATGTGTAAAACAAATTACACCTGTGTAACTGAGAATTTACACATGTGCAAGTCATAATGTTTATGTGTTTATTATGGTATGTAAACAAATGACTTAAATGTTTGTTTAGGTATCTGAAAATCAGGTTGGGTATGGTGTTTGTTGGTGATATTCTTTGGTGTTTTGACAGGTTGAGGAACGAGGATGATGTTACGGCTTCGTTGAGTTCAAGGTTTTTAGGAAGCTCAAGATGGACTCTCGGTTGTTATGCTTTAGATGATGTTTTAATGTTTTGGTCGTGTTTGATTGTTTTTTGTTTTTTGGATCATTTTGGTTGTTTGAAACTTGATTACGTGGATTTATTTTTATGTCAGACTAGGGCCGGGTGTGGCTTCAAATCTAGAATTGTTTTTTTTTTTATTTCTAGTTTTCTTATGGTCGGGGGGATTGTTTGGTTCTAATAGTTAGACCATAGATAATGGTTTAGGTTTGGTGTCTTCCTCGGGGTATATCCCGAGAAGCCCGATGCACGTAGATTGAATATTTTCTTGTTGTCAATAAATTCACTCACTGGGTGCCATCCCCTTTTACATAAGATATTATATTGTTTAATTCACAGTTTACATATGTGTAAATAAGTTGCAAACGTGTAATACAAAAACAATTAATTGATAGGAAACAGTTTAGACATGTGTAATTGAGCCGAAAATATGTAAAAAAAGAACAAACTTAATGACAACGAACAATTTACGCATGTGTAATTCAGTTGAAAATGCGTAAAAAATAAATACCTGACTGGGAACAAATTTACACATTTTTAATACCCATGAAAAAATGTGAATCATAAACAAAAAAGTCACACTGAGCGGTTTACATATGTGTAAAACGCAAAAAGACGCTTACACATGTGTAAACAAACACTTACACATGTGTATCACATGCCCTATTATCTCCACCACCATACTACATCCTTCCTTTTATAGTGCCCAATAAACCTTTTCAGGCCCCATTGATACCAATATGGTTTTCACTGCTACTGCTAGCTGGTGATTAAAAAAATTATACATGCGTAAGACATAGTACATAGAAATACATGATATTTACACATGTGTAAAATATACACTTATACAAATAATATCTGATAGCAAATAAGAAAACAAACCCAAACACATAATAATATTGGAACATTTATATAAAATTGTAAAATCCAACATCAATACAAAAGTTCAAATTCAACTCTATGTTAAGTGCTTAAAATGACATGATCAAACTAAAACTAGAGAAATAAAAAAGAAACTTCATTCACCATCATTATCTTCATCGCTATGGCTTTCTTCATGACAATGACTACCTTCATCAGTTTGCTTTCATTTGTTTAGGATAGTTCCGAGAACCTTGGTAGCCAAGTACGCAAGAAGAGTTGCAATTTCTATTATTCTTCTTGCTCTTAACCTTCACTTTCTCTCCCGGATCAACAAAAGACGAGCTATACCAAAACCGTTGTTCCTAATACCTTGGAGAGTCACAAAAGAAACATTAGCAAGTTGTGATTGTTCAATTAATTCTTTAAAAAGTTGTTCTTAATACCTTTAGTTTTTTCAATAAAAGAATCAAGCTTTACTGATTCATACCTTAATTGGTCACCACATTGATGACTAAATCTAACACTTCTGACATAAGCTTAACATGCTTAGCATTATTTATAGGGAATACTATACAACAGTTACACACGTGTGAATCTGAATAGGATTTGATGCAAGAAATTATAGTTACACATCCAGTGTTTACCAGATCTTAGATAGCCCATGAGCCTTGATTGTTTTTCTTTGCAAAGAAAAGAATCACTAAACCATATTTTGGATGTTACTTGATTTTGATTTGGGCATATGGGTTAACATCAATAAAAAATATACATAGGCACAACAAGAACATAAAATATGGGATATTAGATGGATATTTAAAAGGTTCAACATCATTAACAATAAAGCTATAATAAAAAAAAGGCTTAAGCAGTTACACATGTGTAAATCAGAACAGAACATAATTAAACAGAACAGGAAGTGATGCAAACAATTACTGTTATAATGGGTCAGCATAAAAAACATGTATTGGTATCTTACACATATGTAAACGTAATGAAACCAACATTTCGTGAATATGTTTTAAAATTATGAATGCAAATAACCATAATAATTACACATAAAAACATATAATTGAGAAAACTAAACATTGGTATTCTGTTCAAATTAGCAAAAACTAAACGATTGTGTTGTTATGGTTAGGAGCATTACGTACGTGTAGTAAGTCGGCTATGCAATTCGATTTATCAATTACAGATTCAAACCAACAATCTTAAGCTTCCTAATTGATCTAACAACATAGATTAAAATTAAATTGTAATTTCTAATCTAAATCAACAAAATGCCCATTTGCACATGATTACATTTAAGAAATGACAACTGAATCACACAAAAGAACATATAAATAGATCAGTAAAAGTTCACAGTAATCACACATACAAAGAAAGAAAGATATGTTGAAGTAATGCATGAAGTAAAAGTAATAGTAATGTGAAATGAACGAAATGATTTGAAGGAAATGTAAAGGTATGCAGGGTACAAGTAACTGTAGAAAAATGTAGAATGAGGTTAACGTTAGAATTAAGCACGTAGGCGTGATTATGTAATAATAGTTTTGTTGTGATAACAAAACAAAAGTTAAATGTTATACAGAGTATGTAGAGAATGTAAATTTTTAGAGGTGAGATGTAGATATTAGATCCATTAAGAAGGGATCATATTAAAGGACGGAAGAGTATGTGTAATGACCAGTTATTGACAGGTCAAGTAAATGAAAATGAAAATGATATAGGAAAGAATGATCAGGAAAGTATGGGCTAGTGGTCGTATGGATGGACTAGAAGAAAAGATGATGTGTGTTCGATGAAAGTGAGAAAGGTTTCGGGGACGAAACCTTGTTTAAGGGTGGTAGACTTGTAACGCCCCAAAATCTGAATGTTAATATTTGTCGTGTGTTCCGATATGACACGTCATGAAATAAATAACTAGGCTATTTAACCTAGTTAAGGGTATGGTCAAAAGAATTAAAAGAGGAAGGTAATGTCAGTTATGTTTTAAAGGTAAACCCGAGGGGCTAAAGTGGGAAAGATGAAAGTTAAGTTATTAAATAACTTATCACACACAAACACACACATACGTGTGTGTTCGAGAAGGAGCAGGAGGCTCCTATGGAGCCTCAAACCCTAACACCATCTTTATGCTCAAATCGGAAGGCAAGATGAAGCTTAAATCCATAACCGAGCATGGATTAATGATCACCAACACGAGGGGATCATAAGGTATGTCTTAAATCCAAGATTGGTGATCATGGGTGAAGTGGGTTATGTTCTAATCCGTGAATTAATATGAAATTGATGATGTACAAGGGTTAGAATCCTCGTTTAGAACATGGGTTATGTAGGGTTTGCGTTAATTTGATGATTAGAGGTGAAACCCGTTAGTTAGGGTGAAGATGATGACTAGAATCACCTCCCATGTTCGAGTCTTGTTGAAAGATTGATGTATTATGTGGTTATGATGAATACTTGTTAGAAGAATTAGGAGAAATGTGATGATGATATGTTTGATGTTTGTTTGGGAATGATACATGATGACTAGTAGTATGTTTTGATGGGTTATGCATGAGTTTAGAAGATCTGAGCATGAAATAGTTGTACGTTATGCTTAAAAGGTAGTACCCGCATCAAGTGTATGATGAAATGTATATAGTGTCATCCGTATAATCGAATATGATGTTACGAGTATATGATGATAAGTCGATGGTTAAATATGGTATATAGTTGACTTTCAAAAGTCAACTAAGCATAAGAAACATGAAATTGACACGTGGTCGTAAAGGCAGGATTATAGGAATTCGTATGGTACATGTTATGTCAATATGCGTTGTTTGTGATTATATGATGAATTACATGAGTTTAAACGGATATGAATATAATCATATGAGTTATGTATGTTAGAAATGACTAATGAAAGTTAAGGGTGAAACATGTGATTGATATGGTCGTTAACATGTACAATAATGTAAGCTAACGAGAATGCGATGTTGGTGATATGAAAGTATAGGAATCATATCAAGGTGGACTCAAGCGTGAATGGCTAACGGGTCAAGAGAAGGCAAGGAAGCGGATAGGAAAGCGGAGGCATAAGGTAAGTGATTTCTGTAATCACTTCTTAGTACGATTAAGTAATAAAGTGTTTTAATTAATAAAACATAACGTTTGAGGTCAAATATGTGTTAAAGTCCTTCGTCGTAAATGAGGGGATTAAAGTTGACCAAAATGCCCTTGATGGGTATTTTGCGGCAAACAATGTTAAAAGTAGCTTAGAAACAAGTTACTCGATTAGTGTAATGTATTGGACAAGTATGGAAGTGGGGATTATGGTTTGGTTAGTTGTAGACCAATTAATGCGCGAATACCCTTAACGGGTCAAAAATAAGCATATGAACGATAAGGTGTTAAGAGGATGCAAGACATCCAAGAATTTAGTAATTTATGATAGACGACACTGAAATTATTATGTTTATAAGGGGTTATGGTAAAATGAACAAGTTATGTTGATGAATGCACGAATGGGTCAAAATGGTAAAAGGGTAATAAGCTGACGAGTTAAAAGTCTGAAATTTTATTAAGTCGGATGTTGGATTTTAGTTCCATTAGATGGGGAATTAAATTACGGACGTGTAGGAAAAAGAATCGGGTAAAACGGATCAAAAACGAGAGAGTTATGCTCGTTTCCGTGAAACGGGATCGTGCTGAAAATATGCAGCAACCAGCTGCAATGTTTCTGTCGATTCAGGGGGGTCGCGTAGCGCGACGGGTCATGTTTCTCCGAAAAATGTTTTCGTGCCTCGTTTTGCCTTGGGAACTCGTTTAAACGCGTTTTGAGTTGCGTATGACTAATTTAACTCATGTTTTGTGACCATTAGGGTAAGCGTATGTGTGGATAGGTATGTATGGATGTTGTATATCTCTATTCACGTATGTAGAAGTGTATGTAAGCGTGTATGCGCGAATGTATGTAAGATTATAGTGTGTAAGCGAGTACATAAGGATATATATGAAGACGTATATGAGTAGGCAAGTATGAGTCGGGTATATTGCAATGGGTGATTGAAAGTATAAATGTAGGCATGTATGTAGGTGGGTACGTATGTATGCTGTATAAGTATAAGTGTATGTATGTAAGGGTGTATGTAGATAGTATGTATATGTAGTCAAGTGAGTATGTACGAAGGTATGCACGTATGTAAGTTGTGAGAAGGTATGGAATAAGTATGTACGTATGTATGTAAGTATGTATGTATGTATGTATGTAAGTATGTATGTTCGTATGTATGTATGTATGTATGTAGGTATGTATGTATGTATGTAGGCATGTAAGTATGTATGTATGTATGTATGAATGGATGTATTTAGGTATGCACGTACGTATGTATGTAGGTACATAGGTATGTATGTTGCTATGTGTGATCGTAAGTGTATGTATAGGTTGTATGAAAGTATGTACGCATGCATTCAATGAAATTGAGTACTAACGATAATAACATCGTGCCTGGTGATGAAGTGTAACGCAGGAATACCAAGGAAGTCTCACTACGGATCGTTTGATCAGAGGGAAAGCCGGGATGTAAAGAGTTAATGAAATGAAAAGTAAACGTGTACAAATCTTGTATGCTTATGATACGTACTAACGTTATGAATTTTATGTGGTGAGCGCAGGTAGTACAAGCCATGAGGAATACTAAGGAGTAGAGATCGAAGATCGAGTCACAAGACGGATTGTACGGGAATGTTTAAATATGTAATTTAGTGTCGATAAGTTATGTTCTTATATTATAAAATGGATTTTTAGAATGTCAAGATGTATGTCATGAAAGAAATTTTCAGACTCGAAATTCCGCTGCGTCGTTTTAAGGTTAAACGTGTTAGGGTCTTACAAGTTGGTATCAGAGCCCTGGTTTGAGGGAATCAAGTACGAGAAGGTAAGTACTTGAACTCAAACTTGTGTGCTCTTGAGATAAGAAATCCGTACAATCTAAGACTCGATCAAGATCCAAAGGTAAAGGCTGATGAAAGTATGTATTTATGTATACGTATAAAGAAACTGACGGTTTTGTATGTGCAAGGTAAGCATAAGTGTTGGAAGAGGATGATCCATGAATGCAGTCTAAGATGAATACTAAGGCAGGCAAAGAGGTAATAAGACAAATAGGCAAATGAGCCCAGGTATGTGAATTTAATATGTGGGTGTAAGTAATGGTAAAATTCATTAAGGGAAGGAGGATTTTAAAATAAAAGACAATGACTGTATGGTAATGAACTATTGGAAGCGATATACGCGCCGAAACCTAAGTCTACGGACATAATGTGACAATTACATGAAGGCACGAAACTACTATGTGGATTGTGTACCTGGCCAGTACACAAGAAACGTATGACGTTCGTGAGATCATGATAATTGTTACAGGTATGTTCGGTAGAGTTGGGTAGCAGGCGGGCGTGTGGGTGAAATGGGAAGTAAGACTCTCGGGAAATTGAGAGTACTATGTAAGAAGGAAAAACATGCCTGATAAGAATGAAGAATGTTGAATCCGTGATTAAGTGCGGATCAACGAGATATGAATAATATGTTTGAATCCGTAAGACGGATTCAGGGAATGAAAGGTATGAATGCAATGTTTGAATCCGTGAAACGGATTCAAGGATGAAAGGCATGGATGATATGTTTGAATCCGTGGGACGGATTCAAGGATGAAAGGCATGGATGATATGTTTGAATCCGTGAGACGGATTCAAGGATGAAAGGTATGAATGTAATGTTTGAATCCGTGAGACGGATTCCAGGATGAAAGGCATGAATGTAATGTTTGAATCCGTAAGGCGGATTCAATAAATGAAAAAGCATGAATGATGCGTCTGAATTCGTGAGACGGATTCAAAAATATAAAAGATGAAATTAATCCGCCTAAGAAGATGTCGACAGTTTGACCATGATTGAGTCGAACGGGTCATAGAAATAAGTATAAAGTAAAAAGTGATAGTATAATAGACGAAGTTTTGTATAAGTTACGTGTTAGATGTGTTAGTAATTGACTCTTAGAAGTCAAAATGACGACGGACTGTGACCCGGACAATAACTTGAGTATGGGCGGGAATGGTAAGCTTAGTAAGAAATATTGAAACGATGTAATTAGGTCTTCGCAAGTAAGCATGAATGGAAGGAAGTACGAGTGTGTACTTCAGTTGGCGAAATGATTAATTGAATGAAAGGACTGTATGTAAGAAATAGAATGTGTGGCACGTTATGACAGGTACGTAGGAAATTGTAGAAGAGTATAGGTGGGTAATCACCTAGTGTAATGAATGATTGAATGACATATGCTAACCGCTGAAGTTGTTAATGATAATGTTAGAATTATTGATGTGATGAAACCAATCGTATTGGTGAAAGGATGTGCACGAGCGGAAACCCATTACACGAATGAATGAAATCTGGCCTATTATGGCTAGTACTCGAGGAGAAGATGATCGATCTGGGTTACGGATCGTTGGTTTGCGAAATGAAAAGAGGTTAGTAAAAATATTTAACTCAAGATTGGATAGATATGAACTAGTATGACACCTGTATATGTGTAAATTAAGTAATGCATGAAGTAAAAGTAATAGTAATGTGAAATGAACGAAATGATTTGAAGGAAATGTAAAGGTATGCAGGGTACAAGTAACTGTAGAAAAATGTAGAATGAGGTTAACGTTAGAATTAAGCACGTAGGCGTGATTATGTAATAATAGTTTTGTTGTGATAACAAAACAAAAGTTAAATGTTATACAGAGTATGTAGAGAATGTAAATTTTTAGAGGTGAGATGTAGATATTAGATCCATTAAGAAGGGATCATATTAAAGGACGGAAGAGTATGTGTAATGACCAGTTATTGACAGGTCAAGTAAATGAAAATGAAAATGATATAGGAAAGAATGATCAGGAAAGTATGGGCTAGTGGTCGTATGGATGGACTAGAAGAAAAGATGATGTGTGTTCGATGAAAGTGAGAAAGGTTTCGGGGACGAAACCTTGTTTAAGGGTGGTAGACTTGTAACGCCCCAAAATCTGAATGTTAATATTTGTCGTGTGTTCCGATATGACACGTCATGAAATAAATAACTAGGCTATTTAACCTAGTTAAGGGTATGGTCAAAAGAATTAAAAGAGGAAGGTAATGTCAGTTATGTTTTAAAGGTAAACCCGAGGGGCTAAAGTGGGAAAGATGAAAGTTAAGTTATTAAATAACTTATCACACACAAACACACACATACGTGTGTGTTCGAGAAGGAGCAGGAGGCTCCTATGGAGCCTCAAACCCTAACACCATCTTTATGCTCAAATCGGAAGGCAAGATGAAGCTTAAATCCATAACCGAGCATGGATTAATGATCACCAACACGAGGGGATCATAAGGTATGTCTTAAATCCAAGATTGGTGATCATGGGTGAAGTGGGTTATGTTCTAATCCGTGAATTAATATGAAATTGATGATGTACAAGGGTTAGAATCCTCGTTTAGAACATGGGTTATGTAGGGTTTGCGTTAATTTGATGATTAGAGGTGAAACCCGTTAGTTAGGGTGAAGATGATGACTAGAATCACCTCCCATGTTCGAGTCTTGTTGAAAGATTGATGTATTATGTGGTTATGATGAATACTTGTTAGAAGAATTAGGAGAAATGTGATGATGATATGTTTGATGTTTGTTTGGGAATGATACATGATGACTAGTAGTATGTTTTGATGGGTTATGCATGAGTTTAGAAGATCTGAGCATGAAATAGTTGTACGTTATGCTTAAAAGGTAGTACCCGCATCAAGTGTATGATGAAATGTATATAGTGTCATCCGTATAATCGAATATGATGTTACGAGTATATGATGATAAGTCGATGGTTAAATATGGTATATAGTTGACTTTCAAAAGTCAACTAAGCATAAGAAACATGAAATTGACACGTGGTCGTAAAGGCAGGATTATAGGAATTCGTATGGTACATGTTATGTCAATATGCGTTGTTTGTGATTATATGATGAATTACATGAGTTTAAACGGATATGAATATAATCATATGAGTTATGTATGTTAGAAATGACTAATGAAAGTTAAGGGTGAAACATGTGATTGATATGGTCGTTAACATGTACAATAATGTAAGCTAACGAGAATGCGATGTTGGTGATATGAAAGTATAGGAATCATATCAAGGTGGACTCAAGCGTGAATGGCTAACGGGTCAAGAGAAGGCAAGGAAGCGGATAGGAAAGCGGAGGCATAAGGTAAGTGATTTCTGTAATCACTTCTTAGTACGATTAAGTAATAAAGTGTTTTAATTAATAAAACATAACGTTTGAGGTCAAATATGTGTTAAAGTCCTTCGTCGTAAATGAGGGGATTAAAGTTGACCAAAATGCCCTTGATGGGTATTTTGCGGCAAACAATGTTAAAAGTAGCTTAGAAACAAGTTACTCGATTAGTGTAATGTATTGGACAAGTATGGAAGTGGGGATTATGGTTTGGTTAGTTGTAGACCAATTAATGCGCGAATACCCTTAACGGGTCAAAAATAAGCATATGAACGATAAGGTGTTAAGAGGATGCAAGACATCCAAGAATTTAGTAATTTATGATAGACGACACTGAAATTATTATGTTTATAAGGGGTTATGGTAAAATGAACAAGTTATGTTGATGAATGCACGAATGGGTCAAAATGGTAAAAGGGTAATAAGCTGACGAGTTAAAAGTCTGAAATTTTATTAAGTCGGATGTTGGATTTTAGTTCCATTAGATGGGGAATTAAATTACGGACGTGTAGGAAAAAGAATCGGGTAAAACGGATCAAAAACGAGAGAGTTATGCTCGTTTCCGTGAAACGGGATCGTGCTGAAAATATGCAGCAACCAGCTGCAATGTTTCTGTCGATTCAGGGGGGTCGCGTAGCGCGACGGGTCATGTTTCTCCGAAAAATGTTTCCGTGCCTCGTTTTGCCTTGGGAACTCGTTTAAACGCGTTTTGAGTTGCGTATGACTAATTTAACTCATGTTTTGTGACCATTAGGGTAAGCGTATGTGTGGATAGGTATGTATGGATGTTGTATATCTCTATTCACGTATGTAGAAGTGTATGTAAGCGTGTATGCGCGAATGTATGTAAGATTATAGTGTGTAAGCGAGTACATAAGGATATATATGAAGACGTATATGAGTAGGCAAGTATGAGTCGGGTATATTGCAATGGGTGATTGAAAGTATAAATGTAGGCATGTATGTAGGTGGGTACGTATGTATGCTGTATAAGTATAAGTGTATGTATGTAAGGGTGTATGTAGATAGTATGTATATGTAGTCAAGTGAGTATGTACGAAGGTATGCACGTATGTAAGTTGTGAGAAGGTATGGAATAAGTATGTACGTATGTATGTAAGTATGTATGTATGTATGTATGTAAGTATGTATGTTCGTATGTATGTATGTATGTAGGTATGTATGTATGTATGTAGGCATGTAAGTATGTATGTATGAATGGATGTATTTAGGTATGCACGTACGTATGTATGTAGGTACATAGGTATGTATGTTGCTATGTGTGATCGTAAGTGTATGTATAGGTTGTATGAAAGTATGTACGCATGCATTCAATGAAATTGAGTACTAACGATAATAACATCGTGCCTGGTGATGAAGTGTAACGCAGGAATACCAAGGAAGTCTCACTACGGATCGTATGATCAGAGGGAAAGCCGGGATGTAAAGAGTTAATGAAATGAAAAGTAAACGTGTACAAATCTTGTATGCTTATGATACGTACTAACGTTATGAATTTTATGTGGTGAGCGCAGGTAGTACAAGCCATGAGGAATACTAAGGAGTAGAGATCGAAGATCGAGTCACAAGACGGATTGTACGGGAATGTTTAAATATGTAATTTAGTGTCGATAAGTTATGTTCTTATATTATAAAATGGATTTTTAGAATGTCAAGATGTATGTCATGAAAGAAATTTTCAGACTCGAAATTCCGCTGCGTCGTTTTAAGGTTAAACGTGTTAGGGTCTTACAAGTTGGTATCAGAGCCCTGGTTTGAGGGAATCAAGTACGAGAAGGTAAGTACTTGAACTCAAACTTGTGTGCTCTTGAGATAAGAAATCCGTACAATCTAAGACTCGATCAAGATCCAAAGGTAAAGGCTGATGAAAGTATGTATTTATGTATACGTATAAAGAAACTGACGGTTTTGTATGTGCAAGGTAAGCATAAGTGTTGGAAGAGGATGATCCATGAATGCAGTCTAAGATGAATACTAAGGCAGGCAAAGAGGTAATAAGACAAATAGGCAAATGAGCCCAGGTATGTGAATTTAATATGTGGGTGTAAGTAATGGTAAAATTCATTAAGGGAAGGAGGATTTTAAAATAAAAGACAATGACTGTATGGTAATGAACTATTGGAAGCGATATACGCGCCGAAACCTAAGTCTACGGACATAATGTGACAATTACATGAAGGCACGAAACTACTATGTGGATTGTGTACCTGGCCAGTACACAAGAAACGTATGACGTTCGTGAGATCATGATAATTGTTACAGGTATGTTCGGTAGAGTTGGGTAGCAGGCGGGCGTGTGGGTGAAATGGGAAGTAAGACTCTCGGGAAATTGAGAGTACTATGTAAGAAGGAAAAACATGCCTGATAAGAATGAAGAATGTTGAATCCGTGATTAAGTGCGGATCAACGAGATATGAATAATATGTTTGAATCCGTAAGACGGATTCAGGGAATGAAAGGTATGAATGCAATGTTTGAATCCGTGAAACGGATTCAAGGATGAAAGGCATGGATGATATGTTTGAATCCGTGGGACGGATTCAAGGATGAAAGGCATGGATGATATGTTTGAATCCGTGAGACGGATTCAAGGATGAAAGGTATGAATGTAATGTTTGAATCCGTGAGACGGATTCCAGGATGAAAGGCATGAATGTAATGTTTGAATCCGTAAGGCGGATTCAATAAATGAAAAAGCATGAATGATGCGTCTGAATTCGTGAGACGGATTCAAAAATATAAAAGATGAAATTAATCCGCCTAAGAAGATGTCGACAGTTTGACCATGATTGAGTCGAACGGGTCATAGAAATAAGTATAAAGTAAAAAGTGATAGTATAATAGACGAAGTTTTGTATAAGTTACGTGTTAGATGTGTTAGTAATTGACTCTTAGAAGTCAAAATGACGACGGACTGTGACCCGGACAATAACTTGAGTATGGGCGGGAATGGTAAGCTTAGTAAGAAATATTGAAACGATGTAATTAGGTCTTCGCAAGTAAGCATGAATGGAAGGAAGTACGAGTGTGTACTTCAGTTGGCGAAATGATTAATTGAATGAAAGGACTGTATGTAAGAAATAGAATGTGTGGCACGTTATGACAGGTACGTAGGAAATTGTAGAAGAGTATAGGTGGGTAATCACCTAGTGTAATGAATGATTGAATGACATATGCTAACCGCTGAAGTTGTTAATGATAATGTTAGAATTATTGATGTGATGAAACCAATCGTATTGGTGAAAGGATGTGCACGAGCGGAAACCCATTACACGAATGAATGAAATCTGGCCTATTATGGCTAGTACTCGAGGAGAAGATGATCGATCTGGGTTACGGATCGTTGGTTTGCGAAATGAAAAGAGGTTAGTAAAAATATTTAACTCAAGATTGGATAGATATGAACTAGTATGACACCTGTATATGTGTAAATTAAGTAATGCATGAAGTAAAAGTAATAGTAATGTGAAATGAACGAAATGATTTGAAGGAAATGTAAAGGTATGCAGGGTACAAGTAACTGTAGAAAAATGTAGAATGAGGTTAACGTTAGAATTAAGCACGTAGGCGTGATTATGTAATAATAGTTTTGTTGTGATAACAAAACAAAAGTTAAATGTTATACAGAGTATGTAGAGAATGTAAATTTTTAGAGGTGAGATGTAGATATTAGATCCATTAAGAAGGGATCATATTAAAGGACGGAAGAGTATGTGTAATGACCAGTTATTGACAGGTCAAGTAAATGAAAATGAAAATGATATAGGAAAGAATGATCAGGAAAGTATGGGCTAGTGGTCGTATGGATGGACTAGAAGAAAAGATGATGTGTGTTCGATGAAAGTGAGAAAGGTTTCGGGGACGAAACCTTGTTTAAGGGTGGTAGACTTGTAACGCCCCAAAATCTGAATGTTAATATTTGTCGTGTGTTCCGATATGACACGTCATGAAATAAATAACTAGGCTATTTAACCTAGTTAAGGGTATGGTCAAAAGAATTAAAAGAGGAAGGTAATGTCAGTTATGTTTTAAAGGTAAACCCGAGGGGCTAAAGTGGGAAAGATGAAAGTTAAGTTATTAAATAACTTATCACACACAAACACACACATACGTGTGTGTTCGAGAAGGAGCAGGAGGCTCCTATGGAGCCTCAAACCCTAACACCATCTTTATGCTCAAATCGGAAGGCAAGATGAAGCTTAAATCCATAACCGAGCATGGATTAATGATCACCAACACGAGGGGATCATAAGGTATGTCTTAAATCCAAGATTGGTGATCATGGGTGAAGTGGGTTATGTTCTAATCCGTGAATTAATATGAAATTGATGATGTACAAGGGTTAGAATCCTCGTTTAGAACATGGGTTATGTAGGGTTTGCGTTAATTTGATGATTAGAGGTGAAACCCGTTAGTTAGGGTGAAGATGATGACTAGAATCACCTCCCATGTTCGAGTCTTGTTGAAAGATTGATGTATTATGTGGTTATGATGAATACTTGTTAGAAGAATTAGGAGAAATGTGATGATGATATGTTTGATGTTTGTTTGGGAATGATACATGATGACTAGTAGTATGTTTTGATGGGTTATGCATGAGTTTAGAAGATCTGAGCATGAAATAGTTGTACGTTATGCTTAAAAGGTAGTACCCGCATCAAGTGTATGATGAAATGTATATAGTGTCATCCGTATAATCGAATATGATGTTACGAGTATATGATGATAAGTCGATGGTTAAATATGGTATATAGTTGACTTTCAAAAGTCAACTAAGCATAAGAAACATGAAATTGACACGTGGTCGTAAAGGCAGGATTATAGGAATTCGTATGGTACATGTTATGTCAATATGCGTTGTTTGTGATTATATGATGAATTACATGAGTTTAAACGGATATGAATATAATCATATGAGTTATGTATGTTAGAAATGACTAATGAAAGTTAAGGGTGAAACATGTGATTGATATGGTCGTTAACATGTACAATAATGTAAGCTAACGAGAATGCGATGTTGGTGATATGAAAGTATAGGAATCATATCAAGGTGGACTCAAGCGTGAATGGCTAACGGGTCAAGAGAAGGCAAGGAAGCGGATAGGAAAGCGGAGGCATAAGGTAAGTGATTTCTGTAATCACTTCTTAGTACGATTAAGTAATAAAGTGTTTTAATTAATAAAACATAACGTTTGAGGTCAAATATGTGTTAAAGTCCTTCGTCGTAAATGAGGGGATTAAAGTTGACCAAAATGCCCTTGATGGGTATTTTGCGGCAAACAATGTTAAAAGTAGCTTAGAAACAAGTTACTCGATTAGTGTAATGTATTGGACAAGTATGGAAGTGGGGATTATGGTTTGGTTAGTTGTAGACCAATTAATGCGCGAATACCCTTAACGGGTCAAAAATAAGCATATGAACGATAAGGTGTTAAGAGGATGCAAGACATCCAAGAATTTAGTAATTTATGATAGACGACACTGAAATTATTATGTTTATAAGGGGTTATGGTAAAATGAACAAGTTATGTTGATGAATGCACGAATGGGTCAAAATGGTAAAAGGGTAATAAGCTGACGAGTTAAAAGTCTGAAATTTTATTAAGTCGGATGTTGGATTTTAGTTCCATTAGATGGGGAATTAAATTACGGACGTGTAGGAAAAAGAATCGGGTAAAACGGATCAAAAACGAGAGAGTTATGCTCGTTTCCGTGAAACGGGATCGTGCTGAAAATATGCAGCAACCAGCTGCAATGTTTCTGTCGATTCAGGGGGGTCGCGTAGCGCGACGGGTCATGTTTCTCCGAAAAATGTTTTCGTGCCTCGTTTTGCCTTGGGAACTCGTTTAAACGCGTTTTGAGTTGCGTATGACTAATTTAACTCATGTTTTGTGACCATTAGGGTAAGCGTATGTGTGGATAGGTATGTATGGATGTTGTATATCTCTATTCACGTATGTAGAAGTGTATGTAAGCGTGTATGCGCGAATGTATGTAAGATTATAGTGTGTAAGCGAGTACATAAGGATATATATGAAGACGTATATGAGTAGGCAAGTATGAGTCGGGTATATTGCAATGGGTGATTGAAAGTATAAATGTAGGCATGTATGTAGGTGGGTACGTATGCATGCTGTATAAGTATAAGTGTATGTATGTAAGGGTGTATGTAGATAGTATGTATATGTAGTCAAGTGAGTATGTACGAAGGTATGCACGTATGTAAGTTGTGAGAAGGTATGGAATAAGTATGTACGTATGTATGTAAGTATGTATGTATGTATGTATGTATGTATGTATGTATGTATGTAAGTATGTATGTATGTTCGTATGTATGTATGTATGTATGTATGTATGTATGTATGTATGTAAGTATGTATGTATGTATGTATGTAGGCATGTAAGTATGTATGTATGTATGTATGTATGTATGAATGGATGTATTTAGGTATGCACGTACGTATGTATGTAGGTACATAGGTATGTATGTTGCTATGTGTGATCGTAAGTGTATGTTTAGGTTGTATGAAAGTATGTACGCATGCATTCAATGAAATTGAGTACTAACGATAATAACATCGTGCCTGGTGATGAAGTGTAACGCAGGAATACCAAGGAAGTCTCACTACGGATCGTATGATCAGAGGGAAAGCCGGGATGTAAAGAGTTAATGAAATGAAAAGTAAACGTGTACAAATCTTGTATGCTTATGATACGTACTAACGTTATGAATTTTATGTGGTGAGCGCAGGTAGTACACGCCATGAGGAATACTAAGGAGTAGAGATCGAAGATCGAGTCACAAGACGGATTGTACGGGAATGTTTAAATATGTAAATTTAGTGTCGATAAGTTATGTTCTTATATTATAAAAATGGATTTTTAGAATGTCAAGATGTATGTCATGAAAGAAATTTTCAGACTCGAAATTCCGCTGCGTCGTTTTAAGGTTAAACGTGTTAGGGTCTTACAATTTAAATGAGAGGTTGAGATTTGTTCTCATGGTTCTCACAAAAGATGGGTGTTCTCATTTAAACTCTCCCATATATATATATATATATATAGAGAGAGAGAGAGTAAACTGCCATTTTGGTCCCTGTGGTTTGGCCATTTTTGCCATTTTAGTCCAAATCTCAAACTTATTACATCTGGGTCTCTATGGTTTCACTTTTATTGCCATTTTTAGTCCAAAATCCAAAAAAACCCATATTTTGACTGTTGAATGCTGATTATTTTGTCCTTTTGTGCAGGGGTATTTTCGTCCATCTTAATTTATTATAATATTTCAATAATTAATAAACTAAACTAATTATATATAATTCATCTTTCTCTCTCAGAACCAGATCTGCAATGCCACCACCACCACTCCTCTCCCCTCTTTCTATCCTAGCCACCACACACACCCGCCACCACTCCTCCACCCGCCACCGCCCCACCACCTGCCCTCTCTCTAAAACCATCCAAAAAAGACGCACAGCCGCCGGAGCTTCTGCTTCATTCTTTCACCGCCACCACCATAACCACCGCCACCACCAATCTCTCTGATCTCTAACCCCCACCACTATCTAATCCCCCCCCCCCCCCCCCTCAAACAACATTAGATCTCAAAAACAATCAAACAACATCAGATCTCATTTTCTTCTTCTACGACAGATGAGCAACAATATTCTTTTTCCTCCTCTTTCAATTTACACTACTCTATCACAAACAATCAGATCAAAATATTTCTGATTTCGATTCAGATCTAAAACTCAAAGCATTCCTACTATCTTCTTCAACAATCTTAACCACTGTAGCCGTACAATAATATGCTCTTCAACTTGGATAAATCATCAAAAACAATCAAACAACATCAGAACGATTTGTTACCTGTGATGGTTTCTTCAGGAAGAAATTGGACCGAATCTTCAACTGATCGATTTAGAGAGAGAAGAAATTGGACCGAATAAAAAACAATCAAACAACATCAGAATGATTTGTTACCTGTGATGGTTTCTTCAGGAAGAAATTGGACCGAAACAATCAGATCAAAATATTTATTCAGGAAGAACGGAGTGCTGCTCAGGTGGGATGACGCCGGATTATGATGATCGATTTAGGTCTCAGTTAACTTAACTGATCGATTTAGAGAAAGAAGAGAGAGAGTCAGTTAGGGTTTTATGATGATGATGATGATTTATTTAGGGATGATGTTAATTAAGAAAATGTAAAATGAAAAGCAAAATGAC